>JZKD02S2246911.1:82333-100794 GCA_000966675.3 Picea glauca
ACCTTCCACATTCCAAGGGTCGATGAATTCCATTTTCAAGCCCTTCCTTCAAAAAATTGTGTTAGTATTTTTTGATGATATACTAATCTATAGAAAGTCTTGGGAAGATCATGTTTGACATTTTGATAGGTTGCTACAACTACTAAAGGAGCAACAACTATATGCCAAACTGTCCAAATGTTTCTTTGGGGTGAAGGAGGTAGAGTATTTAGGTCATATTGTATCTCATGAAGGTGTCAAGGTAGACCCTAACATGATTAAAGACATGATGGACTAGCCGATTGTTAGTGCAATTATATGTATAATATATTACCAAACATAAATTATTTACTGAGATTCATAATCGATATATTTGTTACACTGTATGTGCTAGCAACAGGTGGTTTACTATGTCTAATGAGTATAGAAATAATTAAGAACACTTCAAAACACACTCTGTTTTATAATCCTTAATCTTTGTTTTACACACTTTGCAAAAGTTAAAGAACATAACTCAAAGGAAATAATTTAACTAACATGCACTCCATAGACTTCCTTACAAACAACAAGACTATCCATTACTGGCTCATGAAGGTGGAAGATGGATTCTAATCTCACTCCTGTAATAACTCACTTGAAACTCGCAAGAAATTCTTATATATTTTTTCACACTCTTCAAAATAAATTGATGTTTCACAAATGGAAATTCAATACAATCTTACAATCTTGCAACTCTGGAAAACTACTTCATTTCTACACAGGAAGCATAAATCTTATCGAGACTTTCCATTTGATGGTTCATGTAATATGAAAGATGGACTCTCAATTTTCTCCTGTACTAACACACTTAAGAATTCTAAATAAATTATGAAAGAAACCATAGCAGTGTAATTAAATTCACAACTCATTCATAAATATCTAGCAATCACAATACGATATCAACACTATGTAAATTTGAATTAAAACTTAATAGAAAATCAAATTAATAGATGCAAGAATAGGTACCGGATAATAAAAAACAGGTGTAGGAGTGAAAATATACATTAATAATTTACAACATACTTTCCAAGTTGGATGGGTGGGTCCTTGCCGATACCAAAAAGGAAGTTATTAAAACTCACAGAATATCAGAGTCTAAAGAATGCATAAAATCACCGAACCTAAATTTGTATTAACTTTCAGCCAACAAGTAGCAATTTACAGGAAATCCATATTCAACATGAAATACATCATCATAGCATTATCATCTGCCCCTTCGTCAGAATTATGAGGTCTTATTTATACATAAAAAAACAATTAGGGAGTGGTTGAGATCAAATCCTAAAGTTCAAATCTCAAATTTTACATTTCTGGGCACAAATCTCAAAAAACTGGGTTTTTCATCAATTTGGGAAGATTCGAGTTAAAGATCCAACCATAACTCTTAAACCATTTTGAATTTTGAAAAATTGTTGGCGTTTAACTCAATTTTCCATATTCTAGACAAAACCCATATCATAGAATTTCTAGATATGATACCATCTGCATGGAAATCGAGGCGCAAGTTGGCAGTTTGAGATTTTTACTAATTTTTGCAAAATCATTCCCCCTGAGTTGGAGGTCCACACATGCAATATGGGTGAATTCTGACTTGCATTCCTACATGTCGGCATCTCTCTGGACAAAACCCATGTCCCCGATTGTCCTCTAGAAGCATTCCAAATTTTTGAACTATATCTGGTATCGGATACCTGTAGGATGTTGGTACTGGATGAGCACATGTGATAAATAAACATTGCTACTGGATGAGTGCAGGTACTAGATGAGGGTAGGTATCAGATGAATGTAGAAACTTCTAGTACCATATGACTGTAGGTACCGAATGAGCATAGGTACCAGATGACTGTAGAACCTTCTAGTATCGAATGACTATAGAACCTTATGTGCTGGAAATGTTTAACAGGTAGCATATGATTGTCATTGATGGAAAGTACAGCAATGAAGATGGCATGAGTACAGGAAAAATGTAATAGACAAGCACCAGAAGTATTTTGGGAAGAAGCTGCAGAGCAACCTCGATAAGATCAGAAGAGATAGTGTAGAGGATGTTTGGTATGTTTTACAGGCAGCATATGCTTGTCATTGATGGCAAGTACAACAGTGATGATGGCTTGAGTATAGTAGTGATGATCAAAGGCAATGCAACCAGGAAAACAAAAGATAAGTTTAGGTTGATTGAATGATCGAAGGCCAGCAAACAAAAGATAAGTTCAAGAAGGTCTAATGATCGAAGGCAACACAACATTGATCAAGTGATCGAAGACTCGTAAAGTTTGAGAAGAACTACTGATCATTGGATCCCATCCAAAATTCTTGACAGAACGAGGGCTATCAGATCTGAATTTAGACAAGAAGAGATCATTGAAGAGGAGGACAGATCTCAGCCGTTAGATCTGAGCGTAGGGTCTGACCACCGTTGGATCGAGGAGAACCTGCACGATCTTTAAAGTGCAAGGAGTAGAGGGCTCACAAAATCCCAAAAACAGAAAGACCATCCATCTCAGGGGGTTATGTGGACCGTTGATCTGACTCCCTATCGAAGTTTCTGGGATCAAGAGTTGGAGATGACAAGTAATATCATCCACAAAAATCTCGATTTCGCGATATGCAAAATTGCGATGTAATCTGAGCTGTCAAATCAAGATCACATCTGGACTGTTGATCCGACTCACATCAACAAACCATGTCAGCTAGGAACACATAGCACAACCAGGTAATGACAAGTGTTAGACTGATTCAACATTCCAAGCACATGAAAGTCACGAGTCAGGGTGACACATGGCAGTTATTTAACACATGTGACATTAGCAGACTTACACCATGTCGGAGTTTCGAGGATCACGTGTTGGAGATGTCAAAGAAACAATGCAACATGAATCCCGATTTTGCGATATGAAAAATCACAACTTAATCGCAGTTGTTGAATCAAGATCAGATCTGGACCGTTGAGCCAACTCCATATCGGAGTTTCGTGAATCGTGACATAGAGAGACAAGAAAACAACGCAATAAGAATGTCAAAATCGCGATATGCGAATTCGCGATTCAATCGCAGCCATTGAATCAAGATTGAATCTGGATCATTGAATCCAAGTCCATTTCGAGAATTCGAGGATCGAGAGTTGGAGATGTCAAGGAATGTTAACATCAAGAATTCCGATATCGCTATATGCGAAATCGCGACGTAATTGCAACCATCAGATCAAGATGTGATCCGGACCATTGATACGAATTCTTTACGGAGTTTCGTGGATCGGGATTTGGAAGTGACAAGAACATTCACCACAGGAATGTCAAAATCGCGATATGCGAAATCGCAAAATGATCTAAACCGTCAGATCAAGTGTTGATCAGGACCGTTGATCCCACACCATTTCGGGGTATCAGGGATCGTGACTTGGAGAATTGAGATGCCTCATCTCCAGACTCACGAAATGCAAAATCGCGAAAGTGCCTTATGCATAAGGCTATGGTCACAGCCCTTGGTCACATCAGTGAGAGATGGAGGAAAGATATAGAGAAACCAAGCTCCATTTCGGGGATCGTGACTGGGAAGTCGACATGCATGGTCACACGAATGCCGAATTGTCGAATGTCGAAATGTCGAAATGAATGAAAAATCCCATGGAATTCATCCAACGGTGCAGATAAATTGGATATGATCGGAATGTTACTGTTCTCTCTCAAGTTAACCCCTCGGTTACAAATCTGTTAGTGAAATGGATTCATGATTGCAAATTAGTTAGCGTTTCAGTTGGCGTTTCAGTTGCTCGGACAATTGTCATTCTTTTGCCTAAGGAAATGGGAAGTGGAACTGTCGTGGTGGTGTGTATCAAAGAAAATGAGACAGACTGTGTAGGCGTGGCTGTTCTGGATGAGAATGAATGAAACTGAAGAAGATTGGAGGGCTACCATTGCACGACACTGTGAAACTGCTAGAAACCATTGATGGTTTCTACCAGAGGATGCGAAGAGACTTCGGTGTGATTTCCAGAGGAGCTGAAGAATCACATGGAATCTGCCAGTGGAATGAAGACGATTCATGGAGGAAATTGACAGCTGGATGAGGGTATGAGCTTGTAACTAAAACAGAAAGGATGAGCTTGACTATAACAAAGGAGATGAAGAGTCTCAACTGCCAGAGAGAAAAAGGAATCTGGGCTTAACACCTAGTGATGATAGACACAGGGGTTGAATTGTCAGAGAAGTTGAAGAGTTGCGATGATGATCACGCAGAGCACTTGAGATGAGGAGGATATTGGCGTGGTGTGAGTATGCAGAGGCATTGCGCACATTGCATGCACAAGGTGCATAGAAGCTATAAGTAAATGGTACAAAGAAGAGATGAGGTTGTTGTTGTTGTTGGAGTTGTGGTGGTTGTTGCTGTTGAAGGTGATTCATGTGTGGAGAAGGAAGAGAGTGCAACAGCTAAATTGAATAGAAGAGGATCTTTGTAGTGAATGGACATGGCGTACAGAGCATAAAAAGTAGAAGAACAGATAGCGCAAGTCATGTGTGAAGGAAGGCAGTGAGGCAGACAGAAAAATGAAATGCAACAGAACAGTGATGAGTCTGGTAAGCCATTGTTGAACATTATATCACTGTAATAAGTTTCATTAGAAAATATTTATGTTTCAGGGTGGAAGGGAGGTTCTAGGGAGGATTGTTGTCCTCATAGGTTCAAGTGGGTGCTTGAACATAGGGAGTTGTATCTTCCATCTTCTTGCAGCCAGATAAATCAGGGTGGCAGGGTGGTGCAAGGGAGAACTCTTGTTCTCTGTTATATAGGTTGGTGCCTGTATGATTGGAAGTTGGTGCTTCCATCTAGTTGGTGCTAGAAACACTCAGGGAGTTGGTGCTTCCTTCTATTTGGTGCTAGAGAAACCAGGGAGTTGGTGCTTCCTTCTAGTTGGTGCTAGAGAAACCATGGAGTTGGTGCTTCCTTCTAGTGGGTGCTAGAGAAAACAGAGAGTTGGTGCTCTCAGCAAGTTGCAGCTTGCAAAACAGAGGTTGTAGCCTCATTTATGATTTGGTGCTCATATGTATGATAATGTAAAGAATGTAACTATTACTTATCATATAAAGAAAAAGAGGTTTTTATCCTGTATGGGTTTCCTCGGGAAATATCTGTCTCTGTGTTTCTCATATATGTGACTGATGCTGAATTTGCCATTAGTTTATTTCCCTGCATTATTGTGATCATCATTCAATGCTTTTGCAAAGAGTTAAAAAGAATCATAATTTTTTAAGCACGGTAACAACTGATTCACCCCCCCCCCCTCTCAGTTGACCAACATTATGGTACCGGATGACTTGGAGTGTGAGTACCGAATGACCTTGAGTGTCATCTTAGAACACTGTCCTAATACGATTTCCACAACAAGGCCATTATATGGAATAAATCACATAGATAACTATTCTAACTATCAATAAACATGAAAAACATAATTTAATCATTTATTACCTCATCTACACCAAGAGATAGCCAAATGAGTGTATCATTGAACAAAATGAATGGATTACTCATAGTTTTATGAAACATATTCAATATAGGTCACAAAAGTAAGGTGTCTATGGATGTCAATAAGGATACCCAACATTTCTACCATGCCTTATCCATTGCATGTCCTCATACAACAATGATCTTCAAAATTTCAAAATCCCAACTGAACGGTCTCACCATCATAATTATGTGAAAAGGCCTTGGGACATTTCATCATGGTACCCTCAAAATTGTTCTATAAAGAGTATCCTTCCATCCCTTTCAAACTTTTCTTTACATGTCATATATTCCTTTGTCTCTTGAAACAACATAAACACAGTTTCATAGTGATCAACCCCCATTCTTGTCTTGAAAGTATTGGTTGTGGAGCCTGATTATATTCCTGATTCATAGGTCTTTGTTTTCAACCATGTTTATACCCCATGAAGACTATACACCCCAGAATATTGTACACCCCTCCATGCAAGGGGTTTGTAGAGGGGTCTTGGCCCCCCTACTATTACATATTATTTTTGTCATCCCTATGACCGTTAATGATGCAAATCTATATGTTGCCTTTAGAGGGGTTAGTGGCTTGAGTTCCTGAAGAAAGAAGGGAGAAGAACTTTTTCTGAGAAAAGAAGTTGCATTTTCCTTTGTAAAAACCCTATTAAAGAGGATTTTTGCATGCTGCACCATAGCTAGGGTGCAAAAATGCCTGATTTTCACAGTCTGCACCATATCTAGGTCGTGAAGTGTTCGCAGGTTGTTATATAGGCAGGGTGCGAAAATGCTCACACGTGGGAAAAACAAGCATTTTCTCGATGCTTCAAGAAGGAGAAACTTCCATGGTGAGGTGGCATCTAAATGGTTTGGATCTTACTCGCTTTCATGATTTAATGGGATCATCCTAACCTCCTCACCTTATCCTATTTGACTTATAAAAGGAGAGGAGCTCTCATGGAGAAGGTTAGATTTTAGCTTGAATACCCTAGGCCTCACCTGTTTGGTCCAGGTTGCGATGGAGCATTCATGATTTGTATTGACACATAGATCCACTTTGTATGTCGTGTGGATATGTTATGATATGAGTCTTTTAACACATAGATCCACAGTGTATTCTTGGTGGCTATGCAGCATTTTGATGACATGGATCCACAGTGTATGATTGGTGGCCATGACCTACATTTGTGCTTTCATTCACTTGTAGTTTGAGCATGGGAATTCCTACCTCAGAACTGGTATTATATTTTGCATATGCTTGACTATTTTCATTTTTCCAATTAGGTGCGATCCTTGTTTCTGACACAGACACACATTTTACAAAGTATTTCAGCTGTCACAAGTTCCAACCTCATACTTTGGGGGGCATTCTGTTACACATGATTTTGGTCACTCTGATGATGTCTCTACAGTGATGTATTCAAGATCTCATAAAGACTTTTTGCCTGAGAAAAGTGACTATTGTCTTCCTCTACAAAGCATATTTTTAAAGTGAGTTCCCAGGTTGCATATGGTGCAGGGTGCGAAAACCCTGATTCTCACAGGTTGCTCTATACCTGTCTTGCGATAAGTTCACAGTTTTCTCTATATACAGGGTGCGAACCTATTTCAAAGGTAAAAATGGAAGAAGAGGTTACGAAGGTTCTAAAAGAGGATCTTCTAGAAAATGAGTTGGCATTCACATGGTTGTCATCCTATTAATTCTTAGATTTAGTGGGATCATATTCATCCCTTTAACCATCTTTCCTTCTCCTATAAATTGAAAGGTTTCTCATGGAAGAGGTTAAGCAATATTGAACAAAGAATTGATGAAAGGATAGGTTCAGAATTGTGTGAGAAGCCCTATTTGAATTGATGCTTGAGGCCTCTATTTGTCCATCAAGCCATAGTGGATCTTCTTCATACAATTTTGGAGCAAGTGTGTGTGTTGGAGAAAGGGACCACCGAAAGGAAGCTTGAGACATCAAGGCAATCCAGTTGTATCTTCTACTTTCATTTAATATAATACAGTGGCATGTCCCTTTCCCATAAAATCACTCTTATTTTATTACATGACTCCTTGATCACATGTTTAGGTCTTCATTGAATGTATTATTGTTGCTTTCACCTTGGTCGATTCGTGTTGTTGCAGATCTGATATTATAAGGGCACCAAAGTGAAGTAGGGACAACAAAGACATAAATAAGTGTTATCTAAAGGTATGCCACTTATTCCTTCCTTGATGGTAAACTCAATGATTGTAACTTAGGGAAAGTGTCACGTCCTGTCCTGTTTTGTTTTAGATCCAGGTGGATCTAGGGAGATCTATTAGTGTCTGCACATACCGATTTATCCCATAACACCTGCAGGGTTCGAGGGGCTTATCCCCCCAGTTGGCAGTCTAGGGGAAAGCAGGCCCTCGACGGGGGTTCGGGGGTAGCATCTCCCAATGTGGGTTCGGAGGCGAAGCCCTCAAAGGAAAAATTTCCATGTAAATTTATATTGTAATTTCATTGTAAATATGGACTGTTCATTATAAGGTCGCAGATCTGATGGTAGAAGTTATATTAGTGTTTTTTTCCCTAGAAGGAAACCCTATTTTATGAGGGAATTTTATTGTGGTTGTGTATCATTGTGAATATTGTATTCTAAGAGAGGAGACTATGAGAGAAAGAAGAGGAAATTATAGCGGGTGTGTTGTAGGTTATATCTAGAATTGTGACATTGTTGGCCCCTCCAGATGTGCTCCATGATCCTGTTTTTCTAACAATTGGTATCAGAGCGAAAGGTAACTCACAGGAAAAGAGGGTTTTTGGTTCGAGTGGGAGCAATGGAAGAATATGGAAAGTGTAGGGTCGAGAAATTTAATGGCCAAAACAACCAGTTATGGAAGATGAAGATGGAAGATTATTTATATCAGAAGGATCTATTCCTACCATTGGGTGGAATAGCAAAGAAGTCGATGGCCATGAAGGACGAATATTGGGAGGTTCTTGACAGGAATGCACTAGGAACAATATGGTTGAGCCTAGTAGAGTTGGTGGTTTTCAATATTTCGAAAGAAAATACAATGAAGGAGTTGATGGATGCATTGGATAAACTATATGAAAAACCATCAGCGTCCAATAAGGTATTTCTAATGAAGAGATTATTTAATATGAACATGTCAGAAGGTGGGTCTATTGCAAATCATTTAAATGAATTTAATACATTTACTAATCAACTAAGTTTTGTAAAAGTGGACTTTGATGATGAGGTCATGGCTCTTCTGATCTTGTGCTCATTTCCAGAAAGATGGAATGACTTGGTCATGGTTGTAAGTATCTGCGTCTCTAGTTCAAACACTTTAAAATTTGATGATGTTGTTGTTGTTATCCTTAGCAAGGAAATGCGATGGAAAAGAACAGGTGAGACATCAGGTAGTGCGTTAAACATGGAGAACAGAGGAAGACAAAAGGATAGAGGAAACGACTCAAGAAACTGCAGGAATTCTAGGAAGGGCAGATCCAAATCTAGACTGGAAAAGATAGAGTGTTGGAATTGTGGGAAGAAAGGACATCTGAAGAAATACTGCAGAGCCCCAAAGAAACAAAGAGATGGACAACAAGAGCAAAATCAGGAAGAAAATGTAACAGCTGATGTGTTACAAAATGCTTTGATTCTTTATATAGACAATATTTATGATTCGTGGGTAGTAGATTCAGGGGCTTCATTTCATGCCACACCCCATGGGAAACATTTTATAGATTATTTTCAAGGTGATTTTGGACAGGTTCATTTGGGTGATGATGCACGATGAAAAATTGTAATATCCCCAGGCTGAACCCAATTGTAAATGTAATAATGTACTTAAGCTAGTGAGTTGTTTTGATATAATTTTGTATGCACCTTTCATGGCATAGTGCGCACAGGTACTGCGCAGTAAAAATGATGAAATGGGCACATTCCAGGATACCACGGGCAACAAACTTAAGTGCTCGCAAAAATGAGGCCAGGGAGCCTTTATGTATATGTTGTGTTTTATAGGCTGGTGAGCTAGTTATTATAAGCTAGGATGCTTATGTTTTGAATTAGGCAAGAGAGCCTAGATGCTAAAGGCCAGTGAGCCTATTTTTGTATCTACCTCATGATTAATATAAAATACATCATTGCACCCAGACTGACCACGATAAAAGAGATGGGGGACTAAACTCCACTAGTTAGGGGAAGGGAGGGCCAAAAGAAGGAAAAGGGATAAGCTAGGGAGATTAAGCCAAAAAGGAATATTATATTAATATTTCTTTTTACATAAAGTATGGATAATTATTTTATCCTAAGTTCTAAAGTTGGGGACAAGTGGGCCAAAGTATCTCCCAACATGACAATTGTCAAGTTGGGGACACACATACATATTGTTGGGACTTATTTCATTTTCACACTCTCCCATCATTCTTACCATCATCTTTTCCATGATTCCTTCCATCATTCAACCATGATGCCATGACCATTTTCACTCACGCAGTCAGTTATCCTCCATACTTTCTGTCACTATACCCGAGCTTGTATCCATGGCCATAGAGGTTGGTGTAGCTAGTTAGTTGGGGAGCTGGACTGAAGAAGCAGGTTGTCAGGCCCGTGGGATACTGAAGAAGCGGGTTGTCAGGCCTGTGAGATATTGAAGAGGTGGGTTTTCAAGCCCATCAACAACTTCTCTCTGGGTGAGAGAATTGTTGAGAATTGATTTTCTGAAGGTGCTAAACTACAACTACAGAGCTTTGAGACTTCCTGTCTGGCTTGTTGCTGAAGCCTTAGAAGGGAAGTGGGGCAGTCGATAGAGTGTTGAGCAGAGAAGGGGTGCACATCCTTGGGTGGGATAGGCATGTGGGGAATGAGAGACTGTAGGTTGTTATTTTGAGTAGGCACCTGTGACAGAGTCTTTCCTATTTTCCACGATCCATTAGCCTGGTTAGGAACCCTTTACCCAATGGAGTTTAGTCCCAGCTCGGGGGTGACTCACTGTTGAGAGTGATGAACAGTGTGGTCTAAGGCTGGCAGGTTCATGGAAGGTCTACACACAGTTGGTGATATTATTACCAAGATAAGTGTCAACTGTGTGATAAATTTACATGTTGTATTATTATTTACATGCTTATTTTATGGTTTTATCATGTGTGTGATTATAACTATCTGTATGTTTATGGGTATTCCTGTATATGCTGTATGTTTGTGTTTATTGTTATTTTAGTATGAATTCATATATTTATAGAATGTAATTGTTTGTTTATGTTTTATATGTAAATTTTCCGCAAGAGTGTTGTGTGTGTATGTTTTAATTGCATGTAGTTTGAAGAGAAAAGCTTATGTGGCATAGCTCAGAATAGGAGCTGGGTATGTTATAGTATGTTCCACAGAGAGAACGTAAGTGTTCTCTGGTGTAGCGTGGCGCGACATGGATGGTCGGGGATGTTACAATATGGTATCAGAGCTTCAGTTTCCAACACTGAGCCTGGATGGGCTAGAAAGGTTTAGTTGAAGCGAATATTCACATAAGATTAATTTCGAAGTGACCAAATTTCAAGTCACAGAGCATCCATGGTAAATTTTGGCGCTGCACGGAAAAATGTTAGTGTGCGGGTGTGCACACTAAATTTTGGTGTCGCGTAGAAAAATATTAGTGTGCAAGTGTGCACACTAAATTTTGCATTGCACAGTGTACACACACATAAGAAGGTACACGCAGTGTACACACACATAATAATGGCATGCGGGTTGTGCGCAGTATTGGCAGAATGCAGAGAAGTTTTGTTGGTGCACACGCAATATGGGTATATGTTGTCACGCGACAATTTAGTTAATGGTGCATGCATAGTATTGGTAAATGTTGGTGTGTGAGTGAGTGCACTAAATTTTGGCACCACATGGAAAATGTGGGCATGCAGGTGTGCGTTGTAAATTGTGGTGCCATGCAGAAGAATATTGTGTGCGGAAGTGCGCGCTAAATTTAGCATTGCGCGGTGTGCACACACATAGTAATGGTGCATGTGGTGTGTACAGTATTGCAAAGCACAGAGGAGTTTGGTTGGTGTGTGCACATTATGAGTATAAGTTGTCTCATGACAGTGTAGTCAATAGTGCGTGCAGATTATTGTGCGTGGAGGAGGCATATTGAATTTGGGCATGGTGCAATGCATAGAGTGAAATGCATGTGGAATATCAGTGCGTGATACAAAAACTGTGCACAACAGGTAATAGTGCAAGAACTAAAACTGCACACAGTGGATATTGGCGCACAATGCAAAAGTAGTGCGTGCAATTTATTGGCGTGATGGAGGAGAAATGCATAGTGGTTATAGGTGCGTGAAAGAACGATTTACCTTGTGGTGTTGTTGTGCATGATAAATATGGGTGTACAGGTTGAATTTTTTGTGTGCGTGAGGTCATTTGGAAGGTGAACAACAACATAAAGTAGTGGATTTCTGTGACATGTTATACTGTTTGAACGTCATCTTTTTGCAACGCATTTTTTAGGGCTCTCTCGTGTCACTAGGTATATCTATAGAAAACATTGGCTAGATTTGGTTTGTTTTGGAGTTTGTTGTTGAATTACTGGAGGAATGGAGATGACATTTGGGCTATGGAGTCTGGCATGAACAATCCATTGTCGGAACATTTAACTATCAAGAGGAGAAGGCTAATTAAGGTGATGAGTCTGAGTTTAATAGAAAATTTGCATGGTATTAGAGGAAAAAGAAACACACAACCGCGTCAGAGCATTATTTAAAATGAATTCAGAGTTGGTTTAAGAAGAAATAAATATAGTCTAAATTGCTAAGCCGAGAGCATCTCAGAGATGAATTATGGGTTTTATATTCCTCCAATTTAGAAAGATGTAAGTGAAATATAAGCTTACAAGAAACACATACTATGAAATAAAACAAGACTCATATCACCACCAATTAGAATATTTTCATAAATAGTCCAAAATCCACTTCTGCATTTATATATTCATTCTAATCCCAAAATTACAAAAAGTCTTCCTGCATAGAGAGCAGGTTCCTTTCCCCCTTTTCTTCCTCGCGATAATACATATATATAGAGGAATTATTTGTAGAATTCGAAATGCTTGGACTTCTACATATTTCTAAAAATATAGATAAGTTACAAAAAGGGAATGATTTAAAATAACAGTTATCCTATTTTAAAGGGACCGTTTAAGAACATGTCTATAATCTCTGGGGCCCCTTTCCTCTACTACCGGTTGTCCAAAATTTGTTGAAATGTACTTAATTTTATTTGAGGACTCATTTCATCTTAGCGATCTCCTCCTTTAGAGTATCTAACCAGACTGATTGATTTCCTCCAACACTTTCAGTCGTTTCAGCTATGGTTTCTTTCTTATGTCGCTTGCTTTGTTTCTTCTTATCAACTCGCATGTTGATGACTAGATCCCTCATAATGGGATTTAGCCTAACTTCCAATTTCGAGTCTGTAGTAGGTTCTGTGTGTAATTTAGTTGCTAATATATGCGTAATTACCCTTTCCTTCTTACTCATAGGCAAATCTACCATGTTGTCTAAATAACCAGTCTCACTAGATATAGCTTTGTCCATGTACCTCAATTTTGTGGACACCAAAATTCTTTTACAGAGATCAGAAGGTCAAGAAAATTTGGAGATTACTCCATTTATGGATAAGATGATGCCTCCATACTTGAGAATTGGTCGTTATAGAGTCCCAATCATGAATCATAGACAGACTTGCGTATAAGTACGTTGGTTTTCCATGCTCGACTAATACATTTCAAATGATTATCTTTTGAGTTCATTACATGCCGACATTCACCTGACATCATATGGCTGTGAAGTACCGAACGAGTGAAACGGGGTGATCTGACTAGCCATCCCCCATCCCACGAGTGGTGGATTTGACATATTGAAACTCGTGACATCGAGACTTTGGAGAAAGTGGTTTCGACAACCCGCCTTTTGCCCCGATGTATCTATAGAGGTGCCATGCGTCTATTTTTAAAAGTCATAATGGTTTTCCCAGTTCGCCTTCATATGGTTAAGTCCCGGGAAAGTTTGCCACCCGATAGGGGCTCCAGTTGTTGATCTGCAATGTTTTATGATCAATGGTCTATTGAGTTATACCTCTTGCACCTCCGCTATGTTCATCCATATGCCACCATATATGTCCTGGTCCTCCAAACTATCAAGCTTCCGCAATGATTTAGTTCTTGCAAAATTCTCAAGACTTGGGTCTTATCTAAAAAAATTTCCATAGTGATAACACCAGGAAATCAAAAGAAATAATTCTGATGTATTATTGAACCAAATGGTTCATATTTTTTTTCATGAAATTGTGGAGTCAGTTAACCTGACAAAGTTTTGTTCACTGCACATTTTGTAGAGTTAAAAAAACTCTGAGTTATTAACAGGTGAGAAGGTTGAAGTTTAGTTAAAAATAAGCAGAGGTACTCAGGGAAAGAGTGCTATGACAAAATATTTCATAAGATGATCAAAAGCCAAGACCACAAAATGTCAACTATGAATCTGAGTGCAGCCATAAAATCTTGGGAGGCCACTACAAGAAGTCCTCTCATGTTAGTCAAGTATTCAATGGAATCCGGATAGAGGAATAGATCATGTAGTGAATGAGTTAGTGAAAGTGCATTCACTCCCAAAGGAACCAATATACAGATTAAGCAATACATTGGAGTCAAATCTATTATAAAAGGAATTGACTACCTGAATGATAGTAATGAGATAAAGAAAGAGGCTTATTGCATATTTGGATAAGGAGTGCATAATATCCATGGATTAGCTATGAAATTAGAGTAATGCTTCCCTTATGGTTATCAAAGTGAGCAGTGGAAGCATGGTATGAAGAGAATTATTTATGGCATGATATAATTGGATTGTGCAAGGCAGATTGAAATCAGATTGGTCAAGACAAGGGAAAGTAATAGACAGTAAGAAAATCCAAGTACTGATATGATCAGTTAAGGAAAGGATAAATCAGGTACCTCAAGAAGGAAGCTGGTGTTAACTATCCAAGGTTACTCAGAAAACATGACTAGAAATAGAATTGGGTCATGTAAGAGTTGGATCAGAGGGATCCGAAAAATAGTGGAATGTTGAAAATTAATGTCAGCATAATATGTAGTTGCAAGTGTTGTTGATAATGTTGTTGCACACGGATGGAAGCAACATAAGGCTAGAATTTTGAATTATAAGGCTAATAAGGAAGCATGAGAACTTCTATAGTCATCATCTAATCAGGTAGCATTAAAATCGTTTAATGGCATCCATGCAGGTAAGTATCTCTCTTTTGGAAATTATGTTGTATAGTTTCCAAAGGGAAATCCAGGTAAGAATTTCCCCAAATTGAATTTTATACTACGTTGTATGGTATTGTTTAAGTGCATTGACAGGATTAAATTACCACTAGTTGTGGTAAAGGCTAGAGGCCTATTATAGTTATCAAAGCTTTTATCTTTTGAATGCACACACTGACATAGTATCATGTCATGTTAATTTGGTTATGAGACAATAACCAAAGAAAATAAAAGATAAGAACTTATTATAGGGATGATGCTAAGAAATCTAGTTATGTATGAGACCAGGACATGGTTGGATATGGAAAGGTATGGTTATAGAAAGGTTATGTGCCATACAAATACCCAATGAGCTTCCTACTTCAAATAAAACTTGGACTACAACCTTTTTTCTAACACTAACAAACACTACAAAATTGTATTCTTGGTGTAGTGTTCAGGTCGAAAGGGAAGGCATACAAGTAATTGGGAAGACAATGGGAAGTGTGTGGATAAGGGTCAAGACATTGGCCAGATTTCCAATTTATTGATGGTGAGATGCATGACTTAGATAAAGCTCATTCTGAAAATCAATGCAAAGGTGCATTGAATAAATAGGCATTGAGAGTTGCACTCGTTCCTAGTAAGTGGCAGAGTTGCACTCATACATGATGGAATTGTATACTTAAATGCATTTTGTTGAATGCATTATGCGAGTGCATGTAAATATGTTTTTGCATGGAAACAATTATACTAATGGTTGAAAATTTTGCTAACTCAAGAAGTTGAGAACATTTCAGGAACTATTAAACATTGCAACAGGAAAGTTGTCAGTGAGGTAGTCACAGGAATAGTGACTACATAAAATTTCTTGTTCAAAAAACTAAAGAAGTGAACTTACTGTTGTTAATTATGAACATGCATATGCATAGAATTATGAGTCATTCTATTTTCTTAAATTGTTTGGTAATTGTGATTGAATTGTTAGGTGCAAGCAATTTTAAGATCATTGCATAAGGTGACGTGCATGATGAATTATGATATACATAAAATACTGACAATTTGTTGGTTGTATGTAATATTTAATCATTGCAGGAAAAATGGTATTTAGCATGGTTCTTGCTAAAAACTATAAGGAAAACTACATTCTATTATTCCAATAATGATAAATAATAATAATAATAATAATAATAAATAAATAAATAAAAAATCATGAAATAGAATTTCATATTTTGGGAAAAGTCAAATTTCTTATGAAATTAATTTGATTTATAAAATGGAATTTTTATAATTCTCTCTCATGATAATTGCATGTGTAAGATGTAGATGAGATGATAATGATTAAAGGGGGAACTCCTGGAGCCATGATGCTCTGAGACTTCCTGTCCGGCCTGTGTTGGAGCCTTGGAAGGGAAGTTGAGCAGTTGATGAAATGTTGGACAGTGAAGGTGCATACTACCTTGGTTTGTACAGGCATGTGGGGAAGAGAGACCATTGGTTGGAGTGTCATTGAGGTTTGGTACCTTGGCCTAGACTATGTTGATATTGATTGTGGGTTGTGGTTATCTTCGGAAGCCATTGTCCTGATGGAGTCATATCCCATTGCTTGGGAATGGTATGTTGTTGAGAGTTTATCAGCAGTGAGATATAAGGCTAGGTGGAATGTCATGTATCTACAGCCAGTTGCTGCTTCAATGAAGTATAATTGAAGCATGTAATAAGGAACAATTAGTTGAATTATTTCCTGAAGCAGCTCTATAGAATAAAGCAATTGACTTCCAGTTGCAGTATGAGTATGAGAATTGGTGCTGGAAAGTAGAGCACCAGATGGATAACAAGCTTTCAATAGCTAAAGATTGGAAATTTTAGAGAATTGGAATGGTACATGGTATATAATGCATTGAGGACAGTGCATAAATAAGTAGAGGGGATTGTAATATCCCCAGGCTTAACCCAATTGTAAATGTAATAATGTACTTAATATGGTGAGTTGTTTTGATATAATTTTGTATGCACCTTTCATGTCATAGTGCGTGTAGGTACTGCGTAGTAAAAATGATGAAATGGGCATATTCCAGGATACTGCACGCAGAAAACTTAAGTGTGCGCGATAATGAGGCTAGGGAGCCTTTATGTATATGTTGTGTTTTATAGGCAAGTGAGCCATTTATTATAAGCTAGGATGCTTATGTTTTGAATTAGGCTAGAGAGCCTAGATGCTAAAGGCCAATGCGCCTATTTTGTGTCTACCTCATGATTAATATAAAATACATCGATGCACACAGACTGACCATGATAAAAGAGATGGAGGACTAAACTACACTAGTTAGGGGAAGGGAGTGCCAAAAGTTAAGGAAAAGGGATAAGCTAGGGAGATTAAGCCAAAAAGGAATATTATATTAATATTTCTTTTTACATAAAGTATGGATATTTATTTTATCCTAAGTTCTAAAGTTGGGGACAAGTGGGCCAAAGTAGCTCCCAACATGACAAGTGTCAAGTTGGGGACATGCATACATATTGTTGGGACTTAGTTCATTTTCACTCTCTCCCATCATCTTTTCCATGATTCCTTCCATCAGTCAACCATGATGCCATGACCATTTTCACTCACGCAGTCAGTTATCCTCCATACTTTCTCTCACTATACTTGAGCTTGTAGCCATGTCCATAGAGGTTGGTGTAGCTGGTTAGATGGGGATCTAGACTGAAGAAGTGGGTTTTCAGGCCTGTGGGATACTGAAGAAGTGGGTTGTCAGTCCCATGAGATATTAAAGAGGCGGGCTATGAGGCCCGTGAAAAACTTCTCTCTAGGTGAGAGAATTGTTGGGAATTGATTTCATGAAGGTGCTAAACTATAGATACAGAGCTCTGATACTTCATGTCTGGCTTGTTGCTGAAGCCCTGGAAGGAAAGTGGGGTAGCCGAAGGAATTTTGAGCAGAGAAGGGGCACACTTCCTGGGGTGGGATAGGCATGTGTGGAATGAGAGACTGTAGGTTGTTAATTTGAGTAGGCACCTATGACGGAGTCTTTCCTGTTTTCCATGAGCCATTAGCCTGGTTAGGAACCCTTTACCCAGTGGAGTTTAGTCCCATCTCGGGGGTGGACTCATTGTTGAGAGTGATGAACAGTGTGGTCTAAGGCTAGGAGGTTCGTGGAAGGTCTGCACGCAGTTGGTGATATTCTTACCAAGATAAGTGTCAACTGTGTGATAAATTTACATGCTGTATTATTATTTACGTGCTTATTTTATGGGTTTATCATGTGTGTGATTATAACCGTCTGTATGTTTATGGGTATTCTTGTATATGATGCATGTTTTTTTTTACTGTTATTTTAGTATGGATTCGTATATTTACATAATTGAATTGTTTTTTTACGTTTTGTATGTAAAGCTTCTGCAAGAGTGTTGTGTGTGTATGTTTTAATTGCATGCATTTTGAAGAGAAAATTTTATGTGGCATAGCTCAGAATAGAAGTTGGGTATGTTATAGTATGTTCCATAGAGAGAACATAAGTGCTCTCCGTAATGTCCCCCACCTCTTAGAGAGGTGCTGAGGAGACTCAATGGCCTGGGCACCCCCACTAGGTCATAGTCTCACACTGACGGGGGAAAAGTCAAGAAGTTAAAAGTTATATTTTTAAGTTGACTTAAGAAAGGAAAAGGATAAAGGAGTAAAAGA
>JZKD02S2246911.1:107631-134923 GCA_000966675.3 Picea glauca
CATCTTGAATATATTGTGATCTCCATGTGTTGATGAGTCTTGTATGCACTTAATAACTCAATAAATTAGTAGTAGTTAGTGATTCCAAGAAATAATTTGGCTTGGGATCATTACATTCTCTAGCGTAGCGTGGCCCGGCATGGATGGTCGGGGACGTTACAAAAATTGTTGGAATGGGAAAGGTAAAAATAAAGCAAAGGAATGGAAACCAATGGTTGTTGAAAGAGGTAAGACATGTTCCAGATCTAAGGAAAAATCTAATTTCAATAGGGCAGTTGGCAAGTGAAGGTTGTATATCTATATTTATAGATTAGGCATGGAAGGTCACCAAATGATCACTAGTGATATAAATATTAGACAAGATAGGTAAATTGTATTTATGTACTGGTAATATTGATTCTTCTATCTCTCGAGCTTCTACAAGAGTGGATATAGAACTGTGGAATCATAGGCTTGGACACATGAGTGAGAAGGGGATGCGGATACTTCAAAAAATAAATTTGTTTCCAGATCTTAAACAAATTGATTTGGATTTTTTTGAGCATTGTGTTTATGAAAACAAAAGAGAGTCATATTTCTCAGAGTCAAAAAAGAAAAGAAGAGTGAAAGTTTAGAGCTTGTGCATACAGATGTATGGGGACCAAATCATGTATCATCTCTTGGTGGATCTAGTTAGTATGTTACTTTTATTGATGATGCAACTAGAAAAGCTTGGATTTATTGCATTCGACAAAAATATGATATTTTTTATACTTTTAAGAAATGGAAAGCTTTGGTTGAGAATGAGACAGGAAAAAGGTGGAAGTGTCTTAGATAAAACAATGGAGGTGAATATTGCAACAAGGAATTTGACGATTACTGTTCATACCATGGAATTCATATAGAGAAGACAATTCCAGGAATACCACAAGAATATGGTGTGTTAAAAAGGATGAACAGGTCAATCATGGAGCGTGAGAGTATGAGATTCATGCAGGGTTTCCCTTATAGTTTTGGAAATATGTTGTAGATATTGTTGTTTACTTTATAAACAAAGGACCTTCAAGTTCTTTGGATGGTGGAATTATAGAGGAGGCATGGACAGGTAAAAACGTAAAATATTCATTTTTTAATACTTTCAGTTGTGAAGAATTTGTCCATATTGATAAATAAAATAGAACAAAACTTGAGGAAAAATCCAAGAAGTGTACCTTTATTGGATACGGTGTTAATGATTTTGGCTATCGCTTATGGGATTATGAAAATAAAAAAATCATTAGGAGTAGATATGTCATATTCAATGAGAAGGTCATGTACAAAGATCAGTTGCAGGGAAAGAAATAGGAAAAAGAAAAACCAAAATACACAGTGCTTGATGAGATCACTGGAAAAAAAATTCCAAATGTACCAGAAAATCAAAATGTACAACAACAGGAGCAACAGGTACCTCAAACTCCTGCAAGTGTTGTTATAAGATCAGGTTAAGTAGACCCCCTGAATGATACTCTCCTTCATTGTATTATTTATTGTTTATTGATTCTGGTGAACCGAAATGTTATGAAGAGGCAATGCAGGTAGACACTAAAAAGAAGTGTGAGAAAGGCATGAAAGAGGAAATGGATTCCCTAGTAAATAACCAAACTTGGGACTTGGTTTAGTTTCCTACAGGAAAAAGAGCATTGCAGAATAAATGGGTTTACAAGTTGAAGGAAGATGGAGGTAAAAAGTGGTACAAGGCTAAACTTGTTGTAAAGGGGTTTGCACAAAAGAAAGGTCTATATTTTGATGAAATATTTTCACTTGTTGTTAAGATGACTTCAATTACAACTATTTTAAGTCTTGTGGCAGTATAAGATTTACATCTTGAATAGTTAGATGTAAAAATAGCTTTTCTCCATGGGGATTTGGAGGAAGAGATTTATATGCAGCAACCACAGGTGTATAAGGTCAAAGGGAAGGAAAATTTGGTATGGAGGTTGAAGAAAATCTTGTATGGCCTAAAGCAAGCTCCAAGGCAATGGTATTTGAATTTTGACAGGTTTATAATAGAACAAGGTTATAGTAGATGTCATTCTTATCACTGTGTTTATTTTAAAAGGCTTGAAAATGGAAGTTATATTATCTTGTTATTGTAGGTAGATGACATACTTGATGCAGGTTCTAATATGCAGGATATAAATGTGCTCAAGAAGAAATTGGATAATTAATTTGCGATGAAGGAATTGGGCATTGCAAGGTAAATACTTGGTATGAGAATAAAAAGAGACTAGGAAAAATTTCAAATTAACATTGTCTCAGGGTGAGTACATAACGAAGGTGTTGGAGATGTTTAGAATGCAGAATGAAAATCCATTTAGTACACCTTTGGCCATCCATTTCAAATTAAACAAGGAAATGTGTCCCAAGACACAAGAGGATATAGAATACATTTATAGGGTCCCTTATTCATGAACAATTGGCAGCTTGATGTATGCGATGGCTTGCACAAAACCAGATATTGCACATGCAGTGGGAGTTGTGATAAGGTATATGAACAATACAGGTAAATAACATTGAAAGGAAATAAAGTGGATTCTCAGGTATTTGAGAGGTATTGCTACTCATGCATTATGTTTTGGAGGTTCAGACATTGTTCTACAGGGATATGTTGATTCAAATATGGCAGGTGATAAAGATAGCAGGAGGAGCACCACATGGTATGTTTTTACTGTAGGTGGAACAAAATTAAGTTGGATTTCGAAACTTCAAAAAGTTGTTGCACTTCCAACAACAAAAGAAGAGTATGTTGTTGCTATAGAGGCTAGTAAAGAAATGATTTGGTTACAGAGATTTATGGAGGAATTGGGAAAAAAGTAGGAGAATAGAAGGTTGTACTATGATAGTGAGAGTTTCATTCATCTTGCAAAGAACTCATTCATCTTGCAAAGAACTCAGCCTTCCATTCGAAGATTAAGAATATACAACTCAAGTATCATTTCATATGATCCGTCTTGGAATATGGACATTTGAAGTTGGAAAAGATACATACTAGCCAGAATCCTACAGACATGATAATAAAGTGAGTAACCAGGGATAAACTGAGTTCTTGCTCAGTTTCAGTTGGTCTTCAAGCATGAAGGTGAAGATGAGAAATTTTCCAGGTCCAAGAAGGATCATAGTCTAGTAGATACAATAGCAGTAGACTTGTCGAGATCAGTCTCCAAGTGGGATATTATTGGTTGTGGAGCCTGATTATCTTCCTAATTCATAGGTCTTTTTTTCAGCTGTGCTTATAACCCATGAAGACTATACACCCCAGAATATTGTACACCCCTCCACATGGGGGGGTTGCAGAGGGGCTCATCCCCCTAGTTGGGGATCTTGGGGGAAGCGGGCCCCTAGTAATTTCATATTAAATCCCCCGAAGGAAACTTTTCCTTGTAAAGGTGTATTGTAATTTCATATTAAATCAGGACCATTCATTATAAGGTCACAGATCTGATGGTAGAAGTTATGTTAGGGTTTTTTTTCCCTAGAAGGAAACCCTCTTTTATGAGGGAATTGTATTGTGTCCATGTATCATATAGAGTTGAATGTGAAAATATCTCTTTAAAGGGTAACAAGGATGATACATTTAGGGGTGAGTGTAACAATGTAGAAGGAAGGTGTACATAAAATTAAAGAACAATTCAACACAAGACTTAAATGATTCCTTGATAGAAATAACATAAAAATATTGGCTCATACCTCCAATTACCTGAAGTGGAAACAGTATCAAGTATAATTTAGTGATCATATTACTTTGGCACCAATACCGAATTATTAACTAGTATCAAATAGGTTGTTGTAGTATCAGAATAGGACATTACCAAAATAGGTCTTTATGATATTTAAACTGGAATTTGCAAACCTCACAATTTGACTGGAATACTCTTAGTTTCAAGTTATAGAAAATTATTACAATGCCTGCTCAATAGTATCGGTACTGGATCAGACTATACATGCTAAATTTTTTGAAAGGTATCGAACTAACCTTATTTGTATTGTGGGATACAACAGAAACTGTGTAAAATATGTTGGATGAAACTGATCACTGCTTGGTACTGAAACTGGTGCACAAATTTAGTACTTGCACCAAAATTTTGTAGGTAACTAATGCATAAATTTTGTACTAGTACTGGAATTTTGGAAATGACTATCAAATTCCAACATTGAACATATTGATTTAGGCTTACTGACATAAGATGAAAAAGAATCTAACGGTCCTGACAACCACTCTCCCATGCCTGAGATTTTGCATGCCCTCATGCACACAATGTGAGATGCTAAGAAAAACAAGTAGGGTTGTTGAGAGGGCTGCAAACAACTGCTAAAAACAAACCAATAGAACTAATTAAAACTAGATTTGTATTCATGCTTACAAATAGAAAAATTGGGGAAAATGTCAAAAGTTGAACAATGCATACATTATTCAAGATTTATTTGACCAAAAATTATTAGCTATGAATAAAATACTTTGGAATTAACATTCTATTTCTATTTCTATTAAAAATATCACTTAATCGGTCATCCTTATGAAATTGTGGTCTTAAAATAGATAGGTAATGATAAGACATGAATGCATCTTTTTTTAACTTAAGGAAAAAAAAAATTAGGAAATAGGTCATGAAGTACTTCCTTAAGTGTTCTCTTTCATTGACAAGGATGCCTTCTCCGCTTTTGAAAATACCCTTCCATTATTTTGTGTGCATTCAAAGGATGAACAAATTACCTTCTCATAAAATTCCAAACAAAATTCTCATAACTTTTAGAAAAAAATCTAATAGAGGAACAAAAGATCTTAAACTGATTTCTTTGTTAAATTTTGACATTCTCATTTATGAAAAGTATGAAATATAGGTTGCATTGCACTTATATGAAACATTTATTTATTCATTTATTTACTATCCTACTCTAATTGAACAAAAGAAAATGTCCTTCAAGTATAGGAATACTTCCAATGAATCCATGTGCGTAACAGGGTTAGAACTATATTCATACTCGGGTTTAAAAGACAAATTTAATGCATATCGAAGTATGAAGGACCAGCTTCTTTGTTGATGAGATCAAACAATAATGAAAATTAAGAGTAGTGTGACCTGATAACTAATTGGAACCATCTTTCAATAAGATCATGATATTCTTGTTTCCCTTCTTTGTTTAGGTCACACATCATGTACTCCTTTTCCATGTTATGTAGATTATCTTCTTCAAGTTGAATTGTCTTTAGAGTACATATAGGATTTGTTGAGAGACATGCTAAGAACTCCTCAGTTTCAAGTTCCAACAGTTTCTCTCCATTGAATTCTATCCATGATTCTTTAGTCTCCTCAACAAATTGACAAGAGGAATTTGAAGGGACTTCTAAATCTTCTTGTGGAGAGACAAATAAATTCTTGATTTTTGTCAAGATATGCTCTTCCTGAGAGGCGTATATCCTAGTTGTTGCTAGAATGTGAGAAAGTTCTTTGAGGAAAATTATTCAATCTCTTGATCATATATGAATTACTCTAGTTGGTTGATGATCCCTATCTTGCAACACAAATTAGTACTTGGGGGTTCTTACAGCACCCCAAAAATGATTTATCATCAAAGATATGAATTTTAAAACTATTTACAAAAAAAATAAAACACATCAAAATTGAACTCCTTGCGTTATTAGGACCCTAGTGTCACCAGGTTATCAGTTCCCACAAGTCATATCATCATAAATAAAACTAAATTTGTATAAATAAAAAAACACACTTTTGCATAAAAGAAGGAAAAACACACTTGCATAAAAAGAAAAACACTTTTGCATGAAAGGGAGAGGACAACCTAACTTTGGAGAAACCCCACTAAAGTGTATGCATGGGATCTTCCCTCACATATTACCATCTTCTCTCCTCCCTTAGTTTGTCCTTAAAACCAATCCAAAACCATTAAAGAAATCGAATTCAAATACTACCTATTACCGTTTACAACTCCCCGACAATGGTGCCAAAATGTTGGTGCTATTATATGTATAATATATTACCAAACATAAATTATCGACCGAGATTCGTAATCAACAGAGTTGTTACACTATATGTGTTGGAAACAGGTGGTTTAATATGCCTAATGATTATAGAAATAATTAAGAACACTTAAAAACACACACTTTGTTTTATAATCCTTAATCTATGTTTTACACACTTTGAAAAAGTTAAAGAATATAAATCAAGGGAAATAATTTAACTAACATGCACTACATAGACTTCCTTATAGGAAACAAGACTATCCATTACTAGCTCATGAAGGTGGAATATGGATTCTAATCTCACTCTTGTAATAACTCACTTCAAACTTGCAAGAAATTCTTATCTAATTCTGCACATTCTTCAAAATAAATTGATGCAACACAAAAGGAAATTCAATACAATATCACAATCTTGCAATTCTGGAAAACTACTTTGTTTCTACATAGGAAGAAAAAATATTATCGAGACTTTCCATTTGTTGTTTCATGTAATACGAAAGATGGACTCTCGATTTTCTTCTATACTAACACACTTAAGACTTCTAAATGAATTCTGAAAGAAATCACAATAGTGTAATTAAATTCACAACTCATTCATAAATATCTAGCAATCACACTACGATATCAAAACTATGTAAATTTGAATTAAAAATTAACATAAAATTGAATTAACAGATGCAAGAATAGGTATCGGATAAATAAAAAACAAGTGCAGGAATGAAAACTACATTAATAATTTACAACAGACTTACCAAGTTGGATCAGTGGGCCCTTGCTGATACCAACAGGGAAGCTGTTAAAAATCACATAATATAAGAGTCTAAAGAATGCATAAAATCATCAAACTTGAATTTGTATTAACCTTCAACCAACAAGTAGCAGTTTACAGGAAATCCATATTCAAAATGAAATACGGTAGCATAAAATTATCATCTGCCCCTTCCTCAGATACCTATGAGACCTATGAGATTTCATAGGTCTCTGATCTTTAGGGAGTGGCTGAGATTAAATACTAAATTTCAGATCTCGAATTTTACATTTCTAGGCACAAATCTCAAAAATATGGGTTTTTCATCAATTTGAACAGATCCAACCATAATTATGTTGAGGGGTCTTAAATCCCTTAAACTCAATAGCAGGAACCAAACCCACCACAGAGGCCCAATTAGACTCTGCAACATTTAATGATGGAATGGTTCTCCAGATATTTCGATCCGGTCGATTTATGGATGGGCTTTACGTAGTGATTGACATGATATCTTCTTGTGAAAGTTCCTCCTTCAGTTTAAACATTCTCTTTTGTATTTTCTCTTATTAGGTGGGTCTGATTAGAATATGGGTGCTGGTATAAACCAACTGATAAAAAAGGGGGGTTTTCTTAACTACTAAAGAAGGTTGAGCTTGGGATAACCCTAGTGCTCAAGCATGCAGAAAAAGATATTCACACGTGTGACAAGCCTAGTACTAATACATTAACTTGCTGACATTTAAATTATTGAGTGAGATACAATTATCGAAAGAAAACATACATGCAATAAAATGATAGCAAGAAAAACAGTTTCCTTAGATATAACATTAATCACACTTTAACACATCGATTTGCTTTCATCATTAGAGACAAGAACTACAAAAAAATATTGAAACGACTAACTTATAAATAGATTCAGAAACTCTTACTCATAACAACATCCATTCATGAAATAAATTTGGAAGTAATTCCTCCTCAAATCCAATCACACAACACCTTTGATGAAAAACAGAATTTTGTCTCCGATCCTAAACAAGACTTCTCAATTAAGGTAGTTCAGAAATAGTTCTTTACAATTCCAAAAATGAGGGTCTTTGCAAAAACCATCGACCTCTACTAAAAGGTCAATCCTCTTATTTATAATGAATCATTAACTAAAAATAGTTATCAAAAGTGTAAGCTAAGTAAAACAAAGCATCACCACATGGCTCTTCCATCTCTCTATCTTCTAAGAATCATCAAATACTTTCACTGAAGTGGATGACTCTTCTCATACTCTGACCATTTGACGAAAGTTTCTTTGCATGTGTTGGCATACGGGAATCTGTGTTGGTCCATTGAGGCCAAAAGGATTTATTTTACTTCTACTGCACATGCCTGATACTTGACTATTTTGACACTAAACTGCTGTAATATTACACGAGCCTTGATCGGGTGCTCCATGAACTAGTGTACTTGACTTGGCACCATGCACACCACCTTCGCTATCTTTGCAGTCCATGTCGAGTCTTGTTCTGCATGTTTCTTGACTATGTCATGGAAGTCAACAAAGTCCTTGGGTGTGACAAATTATGGGAGGTCGATGTCTATCATCTCCCGATTAATATTTACCCATCTCCTTTCGCAATCGACCCATTTTTCCTGAATCTCCCATTGAGGTTCCTGGGTCATTTTCACCCAATATTTGACCGCTTTCCTAATCTGATATATGTTCTTGTCCCTCAGCACCCAAATGCCATACTCTTCGGTGTCTCAACCCTTTTGAACCGTGCTAATGTCATCAATTCTTTCCACTTCTTGGTGAGCCTTCTCGTACCATATTTCCACATCCTTGCAGGGTGCTAGCACCATAAGGTTGTCTTCTTGGAAGTCAGCTATCCCTGTAGTGAAAAGGTGTCATTCATTCGTGAATTTTTCATAGGCATCTTGGAACTCACTTATCAAAAACATCATGGCTTGTGTGGATTCCTCATAGTGTTTCACCAAATGGCGCAATTGCTCCAACTCCTTTAGCGCAATGGCCAACTCATTTTCATCTCTTCTTTCTCTGTCCAAGGTGGCATCTGTGATAGCCATCCCTGTGTCGATAAGTTCAGACATCTTGGCATGCTCTTTTTTGATCAGTTTTTCCTATGTGGTGATGAGAATCGAACTATCCAACATAAGCCTCCTCTTCGTAGTGGTTCTCTTCATGATGGATTTTCTCTTTTGGTCATAGGATATTTCTTGTATATCCAAAACCTCATCAATAGGTTTGGGGATTTGTTGTTCTCTCCAAGTTAGAGTATTCCCCAGGCTCCCAACTATGTATATATGTTCTAGGTTGGGTTCTTGAACCTCTTCTATATGTCTCGATGGCTTGTCTTTTGTTTGTTTCTCATTGGCTGGTAAGGTATCGACCAAAATTGAAAAACCAAAGGCATGTTCGGTACTTACTTGGAAATTGGCTGTTGAAATGTCAATTTCTTATTGTGGAATTTCTTCTTTCTATATGCCCGATCCTAGCTCATCCCTCGAGCTTTCCATTGGAGTTTCTGATATGTCGAGTAGCTTAGTTTCTAAGTCGTTTTTTATCTCATGCTCACTCTGTGGAAGGATCTGAATTGGAGTATCGGGACCTGGGGTATTTTCTCTCTCAGGTTATTTCTCCTCTGTAATATGCATTGGCATCACCAAGGACACCTATGAACTCTCCTCATCATCATAGATGGTTATCAAGTTGAAAAAATGATTTGTTACACATTTTCTTCCTAATGTTCTCATTATCTCAGGTTGGGTCGAAATTTCCCCTAGTGATCTGATTTTTGGTGGTGGAACTTTAGGGTTTTATGACCCAGTGATTTCTTCAAGTTGCATCAACTCTAGGCCACTTGGCTCTCCTCAAATTTCTATTGGGTCATCAACGAGGATCCTCATCATTTCTATCAGATCAGGGTCATTTTTGAATTGATCAATGATTCTCTGTGCCCATTCTAGCAAGAGTAATCCCCTTTTCTATGCCTTTGTGGTCTCTGTCACTTTGATTTCTTCCCTAGATCTAAGGGCTTCTTGAGTCAAATTCTTTGTTGTCTCCACCTATTCATCCATGCTCATGGCCTTGAACCTGGTCATATTTGGGTTGGCGATTCTCTGTACTACCTCATCCTAGTCCTAGACACACTCTGTGAAAATATCATCCTCAAACTTATCATGAGCGTATGGCCAACAGGATGATACCTATGAAGCATGTTGGAGGACCAAGACTTTAGGGTCGTTCTTGCGAAATTGTCCTATCGGGAACCTGAATTCAAGTTGGGTCAGCCCTTCTTGTTTGGATTGAGCAGTATCCTTTACCAGATAAATCCCCACATGGAAATTTTAGGGTATGAAAGCTCGCTTCTTTTCCTTGACTAATGTGGCATTATAGCCTTCCAGGATAGTCTTACAGTAGATTTATCCCACAAGGAGCCAGTCTGGGACATGAGAGTGTAGGAGATGTGGTGCTCCGGTGGCCCCAAACACCCTGATATAGGTTGATCGTTTGTCTAAATACTAGTGGCCTACCTTTGCTACCATTTTCTTGGTTGTTGAGGATAATCTTGGGAATTCCTTCCTAAAAATAATAAAATGAATATGAGCTATGAATTCATCTCAGATGATTGTGTAGGATGTTTTATACTTTTTCTCCCAGAGTATGATGAAATAAACATGAACAGGGAGCTCCGCAACATGCCATCTTAGATTCATGTCGGAAAGACATTTCTCACACAGATAACATCAAGAAAGTACGAGACCATTTGGAAAGCGGGTGCTTCCCCTTATTTCGACATTTGAGCCTGTTGTATACATATGTGCAATTGTTTAGAAATTATCGCTCCCTAGTTGAAGCTTCTTCCGGAAATCACCACTATTTATGCCAAGGGAATTCATGCTTCCAAAAAATTAGAGTAGTCCTTCTCCCCATACAGTCGACAGATGAGACCTATCAAATAGATGTATGTCTCCCTCAAGTGAACCATCCCATACCATCCATTGCTCTGGTTGGTAAACTTATTTTTCTCCTTCCACCATGAGGCCATCAATCGACTGATGTCATGGAATTCATAGACCTTCACCATGAAGTACATATTTAGCTACTCCTCTGAGTCTCTAAGTTTGCAGTGCTTTTGGACCTCTATCCAGAGGAAAAATCTGATACACCCGCCATTCTCATCGTTTATCAAGCACTTATTCCCATCTGTATGGTCGATTATCCATTTCAGAAACTCTATGTAAGGAAAAACTAGGGTTATGTTGGCCACCATGTGTAAATATGACCATCGGATGTTCAGGAACCCCTGGTCATCGAGCGCCCTTATGTCTAGGTCATTGTGTGGGATACACTCCAGGTATTATTCCTAGCTGATTCTGTTCAAAAGGTCCCCCCATTGTGGGAGAATTACTTTGGATTTGGTTCTTGCTTCTATATCACCGAAGACCAGAGGTTTGACAAAGGATTTCTTAGTTGATGTTTTAATGACTTTTTCTACCTTGGGAGTGTATTCCAGTTGCCTTGCCGCACCAGGAGAAGATCTTTCACCTGTCTCAACTTCCTTTATCTTGGGTGCTCTCGGTGAATGTCTGGTGGTTGGATTTCTCAGCAACATTTTACCTACAGCTAGAACATAGTTTAGAGACTGTGCAAGAAAATCAAATGCATATATAAATCATGACCACTGAATTTGACAAACTTGAACACATACCTCTGCAGCTTGTTTACGCTGGTTGTGATAATATAAGGATCAACATAGTCTCAAGATGCTTGCTTTTCTCCTTCGGATGCTCTGGAATTCAAACTTGTGCGCAAAATGAATTTGTTCAAAACCGTTCTAGAGATTTAAAAAGGAATGAACTTACCTTGTCGCATCATCTATTCCATTCAGGTTGTGAGTGTAATTTCATTATTTCTTCCACCAGATCTTCAAAGATGTTTAAAATTAAATTCATCGCAGGTTGACAGCGCGGGCATGGGTTGTAACATGGATTATCGGCAATTTCAAATTGTTTTTGTTCAATCTATGCATGAGGTAGAAACAAATGCAGGATCAAGCATTAATTGGTTCATTAAATGTCCAAATCTGATCGCATATTATGCCGCAAACATCCCATCATTTATTTAGTCATGTTGGTGAGTCAGGGGTTAGGAGCACTTTTCGTTGATAACTTATTGCAAAAAATTTGACATCGATCGATCTTTCCATACAGAGCTTATGTGGTGAGGCTAACCTGGGGGTGTGACTAGGACATAGGAAACCTTAAGACGACTCGAGATGAAACCAGGTCGTACGACACCCTTACGTGATACATACATGTGGCACTCAAGGCCAGTGTCTTCATTTACTCGTGTTAATCAGAATTGGGACTTTATTTAAGGTATATGTTTAAAAACTTGATCATATCTTGTCAACAATGAAAAGTATTGAGGATCGGTGATAAACCTACCCAAGTGCTCTCGAATCGACTCTCTCGAAAAAGTCCCGATGCTGAAAGTTTATCAGGGATCAGCGATCGACAATATGTTTGTCGCAGACAAAAATGATTGTTTTAGCCTTTCTAGATTTCCCTGACCCCAATAAAGCACATCAGTCATCGACTATCGGGGATTTCTTTATGTCCTTTGTCATTGTCTATTCTTCCCATATTTTTACGATGTTGATGGGGATCAACTATCTCTTGAAACTTTGTGAAAATAACCCACGCAAAACAACTCCACCTTCTTTTGATGCTGATGGTGTATCAATGCTTGGCGACCAGTGCAACTTTGTGGCCTTTTTACCTTCTTGCATATCATTCCGACATCGAACACAAGTGCATCAGTCGTGATGTTTAATTGTTGATTCTTAATTGAAAGGTCAGGTTCTTTTAGACACAAGGTTTCTTTTAACGAGTCTGAACACATCCGATTTGATCAATAAGAGTCATGAAAACAAAACAAAATAAACCATCCCCCAACGTGAAATCGATTTAGACAGTAAAAGAAAAGAAGTGGTACCCAAAAAGTGATAAAATTTCATAACACTTTTAGGGTGTGTTGAGCGCTCAACAAATGGTGAGTTACTAGGTGAAAGAAAAATCTTTGTTCCTTCCCTAGGCTTAGCTGATGAAGAAGATGGTTGAGAACCTAACTAGTTTTGTTTTCATCAGAGTATATTTTATCCTTGCGTTTAAAATTTCCCTAGTTTGTAAATTTGGGCCCATCTATGGGGTTTCAACCTTTATTCCACCTTCATTCCTTTTGACCATTACACATGCCCCCTTTTGACAAGAACTGAGCAAATCATTCACTGGAACTAGGCCTTTTAGTTATCATCATTCATTTTCTGTGGTGTTGCTCTGCTTCCAGCGAGAGTCCATAGCCCCGACGGAGTCACCCCGACATCACAGACCTTGCTCCGCTTCCAGCGAGCGTCCATAGCCTGGGTAAAGTTATCTGCATACACTCTCCTAATTCATTCCCATTTGATATAATTGATTTTTTTTCGGCAGATATTCCCTGAGGGAGTGGGAAAGGAGGACGTTTGTTATCTGCAAGATGAGATGGTTAAGGTGAAATTTGTTTCTAGCTCTATCTTGAGGTACATGTGTCCTTTCCAACTTACCATATTTACCTTAGGTTTTACCAGGCCACCAGAAGGACACTTCATCACTTGCCAAGTTTATGTTGAGCACTTAACATACCCTAAAAGCCTTTATCATTTTTTTTACTTTTTGGGTACCACTTGATCTTCTTCACTGTCTGATTCGATTTCATTTTTGGAAATGTTTGTCTTTTCTTATTATCATGACTCTCATCACCTATCCAAGTTTTCTTGAACTTATGAAACCCCATGACTAAAAATACCTTTACACCTAAATAAAGGATCAACAACCAAACACTTCACCCAACACGCTCAGGTTCAGCATCGGGAGGAATTAAAAGAAGAAAAGGAACCACTCAGAAAACCACATTCCTCAAGCGTAGATCTCCATCGGCATCGAAATAAGGAGCTGATCTGAAATCTCTTTGATAAGTTTATTGTCAATCTTCAATCCTGGACACTTTTTGGCATCGACAAGTTAAGGTTTTTTTAGAACAAATAACTTAAGTAAAGTCACGACTCCGATTAATACAAGAGAATTAAGTCACTGGTCTTCAATACCACTTGTCTTTACCAGGTAAGAGTGTTGTACAGTCTAGTTCTAGCCCAAGTCATTCTTGGTTCCCTAGGTCCGAGTCACACCTTTGAGTCAGCTTTGTCACGTCAATAGTGTATGGTAATATCAATCGACGTCAAAGCTTTTCGTAGAAGGATATAAATGAAAACATTCATAGCACAACCCCGATCCCCGATCCACCCACTGAAAGAGTGACACGACGGGATGTTTTAGCATTAGATAAGATCGTATTTTGTGCATTTAAGGAGCTAATTAATATCTTATCCTGCATTAGTTGCTACCTCATGCACCAATCAAAACAATCATTTAAAATCATCGATAGACCACATCACCACCCATGCCTCCATCGTCAACCCATGATAAATTTAAGTTCTAGAGATTCGGTGGCATATTTATTGAAAATTCACTCATAACCCGAATTGCATGGTTGATGCGACATGGTAAGATATTTCTTGTTTAAAATGTCTTAAGCCATTGTGAACAAAATCATTCTACGCATAAGATAATTCCAGAGCGTTCGAAGAAGCAAGATGCGAAAATTGAAGGCTGTATCGACTCCGTGATTATCAAAATAACTAGGTTTTAACAAGATTCAGAGGTATGTATCCGAGTTTGTAAATTTTACATGGCTATAATTTATATGTTTTTATCCATTTTTTCACAGTCTTTGAAATTCTTCTTAAGTTGCAGGAACAATGCCGTTGAGAAATCCAACCACCATATGCTCGCCAAGAGCACCAAATCTAAAAGAACCAGAGATGGGTGAAGGTTCTTCTCCAGGAAGCACGAGGCAATTGGAGTACATCCCTAGGCCGGAGCCTATCGTCAAGACAACAAAAAAGAAGGTTTCATCCAGCCTTCGGCCTTTGGTGATATAGAGGAAAGCACCAGATCCAATATGGCACTCCCACAGTGGGGATATCTCTTTAACAAGATCAGCCGAGAGGAATACCCAGAATATGTCCCACACAGTGATCCAGATGTAAGGGCACTCGACGACCAGGTGTTCTCGAACATCCGATGGTTGTATCTACATATGGTGGCAAGAAGAAACCCCATTTGAACATAGCCACTATATGGTCGTATCTACATATGGTCATATCTACTATGGATCTATGTGTTAAAGTTTCAAATTTGAACATAGCCACCAGACATACAATGTGGATCTATGCAACAGTACACTGAATATACTCCAACACAACCTGGATCTGTCAGAAAATATCCAGGGTCTTCATCTCCACCACTCTATAGTACGAATCTAACCATGTGAATACATGTGATGAAGTCAAACATGGTAGAAACCACTTGATTACCGGTCATTAGTGTATACTATTAACAAGTGCGAGGGAAATCACCATTAATGTCAATGACTCCCAAGGTACTCTGGTACAATCCAACAAATGTGAATCAATGAGCTGAGGTCAAACACTCGATTGAATCTCTCGATCAAGGGTCGATAATGAAAACCACTGTCGAAAGTGAGGAAACTTTCCATTGAGGAATGCAAGTTCCAAGGTACCAACTAGTTTCTAAGTCTAATTCCTGGATAATGAGTTGAAGTCGACATGAAAAGACTTGTCATAGGAGGGCCTTAATGTATCCCCCATCAATGACATGAAACAAGTAACAAGATTTGATGTAGATTAGAGTAACAAGTGATTCAGGATTGACTTAGGGATGGATGACACAATAGAAGGCTTAAGGAATACAGAAATGGTCGACACAATAGAAGGATTTCTGGGTTGAACTTATTTTATGAACATATTGACAACACACCAACTATCTTGGAAACACTGACTCAACAATAGGGATCATAGGCCAATTTGTAATCTTATAAGGAGTATGATCAAGAGACGACCAAATTTTCCAACCTAGACACAAGGTGAGTGAAAGGGTGTCATGTTCAAAAGCGACTCTTCCATGGAATACAGGTTTAGACACATTTCTTTCCCAATTTTTCCACCACAATTTCTGGTGAGTACGTCCTTATTTTTACGCAAGCTTGATGAGGATAACATATGCTTGTCAATTTAAGATCATCCTTCATACGAGTCCCTCAGATTATTTTTAATGAACCCTAAGAAGGAGTGGTTTGGTCCCATATGGGCGTTTCGATGTTTGTTTAATGAGTCCAAAGGAAGAAAACTAAGGGGTTTTTCATGTTTAGAGAGTCTAAAAAACACTTAAAGAGAACTCTCTCAGTTCCTTTTTTCGTAAAGTAGTCTGATGAGACCAAAAAAGAGATAAAATATCACTCAATAGATATTTTCTTCAAATACTTTAATGAGTGTGAAGAAAACAAGGTCGCTCGACAATCTTTTCATGTTTAGAGAGTCTGAAAAGAGATTAAAGGGGACTCCAGTGGGTTCATTTTTCGTATAACCTTTACGAGTTTGAAAAAGTGATAAAAGTATACCTGTTTGCATTCTCACGTATTTATGAGCACGAGAAAGAAAAAAGACTAAGCTCAGTAACTTATTCTCATGTATTTATGAGCATGAGAAAGAACAAAGACTAAGCTCGGGATTGTTTTCATTTTTACACAAGATTTAAAACAAAACAAAACTATGCTTGGGATAGATTTTATTTTTACACAAGCTTAAAAACTAAACTAAACTATGCTTAGACCTGGTTTCATTTTTACACAATCTTGAACCAGAGGAAACTATGCTTGAGGTAAGTGGTTTCATTTTTACACAAGCTTGAACCATAGAAAACTATGCTTGGACTTCCCAACGCATAACACATGGATGGTTGGTACTTAGCCCCCAGCTTAAGAAACTAGTGGGTCTACTTCAGCATGAATTCTAGAGGCTAAAAGTATTGCCCCCCAATCTTTGTTTCATCCAATGACAAAGGTGGAGGAAATGAAGCATCAAATACTAGACAAAGGACTTGACTCAAACAGAGAGGGGGAAGGTTGGTCATGAATGACCTATTGGGATTGTTGTTGAGAAGGGAAGGATTGTGACAACACAGCTAGAGTAGGCGGTTTCGGGGTCCCTTGAAGGAACTTAGTAACCTTGGCTCGTCTTGGACAATCCTTAGTGTAGTGATCATCACCACAGATAAGACAAGGGTATCAGGGTTTGTGCTTATCCTTATCATCAACAGGTTGTGTTTTGTTCTTCTCAGATTGCGGATTATTTTTATCCTCCTTTTTCTTACCCTTCCCTTTTTTGGATTTATTTTTTCTGGCGAGGGTAGATTGAACAAAGTTCACCTCAAAAATCTTGCCAGTGGGAGGGGTAGGAGACAGAGAATTTTGAACATTAGAAGCAACCGATCTAGGGTTGTTGCTAAAGGCTTAGATGGAATGGAATTGGGCATGTGTTACACATGATTTTGGTCATCTTGGTGATGTATTAACAATGGTGTATTCAGGCTCCCAACAAGGACTTTTTGCCTGAGAAAAGTGGATCCTGTCTCCTCCCAGAAACATATTTTCAAAGTGAGTTCACAGGTTGCATATGGCCTAGGGTGTGAGAATCCCTCATTCTCGCAAGACACCTTCATTTAGGGTGCAAAATTCTCATATTTTGCTCCATACACAAGGTACGAACTTGTTTTCAAGCTTGGCGAAGAGAAGAGGTCTCGAGGGTTCTAGAAGGGAATCTTCTAGAAAATGAGTTGGAATTCGTATGGTTTTCATTTTACTGACTTCTTAGATTTGATGGGATCGTCCTCATCCATGTAACCATCTCTCCTTCTCCTATATATTGAAAGGTTTCTCATGGAAAAGGTTAAGCAAGATTAATTGAAGAATTGGTAAAGGAATTGTGTGAAGAATCCTTCTTAGACAGAAGCTTGGAGACTCTAGTTGGTCTAGCAAGAGGAATTGGATTTTCTTCATACAAGTACAGAGCAAGTGTGTGTGTTGGAACCAAGGGTCACTGAAAGGAAGCTTGCAACATTAGGGAAATCAGGTTGTATCTTCTATTTTCAATTAATATGATACGGCGGCATGTCCCTTTCCCATAAATTCATTCTTACTTTATTGTGTAATTCCTTGATCATATGCATAAGTTGACGTTGAATATATTTTTCTATCTTCACTTTGGTGGGTTTGTGTTGTCTTGGAATTGACCTCACGAGAGCAACGGAGTGAAGCGGGAGCAACAGAGACCTAAGGAAGCGATAAAAAGGTATGTCACTTGTTCCTCCTTACTAGCAGATTCAATGATTGCAACTTAGGGAAAGAGTCGTATCCTGCCTATTTTGTTCTAGATCTAGGTGGATCTAGGGAGATCTGTTAGTGTCCATACCTACCAATTAGTCCGATAACAAAAATTGGTGACTCCACTAGGGAAGCAACCCATTTTTTAGTGGTTTTTGGTGTTTTTCCCTGGCCATTTGCTCTATCAATCTCCGAGTCTTTAGGAGACCCTAACAGACTCACTGGGTCCAAAAGTCCCTTCAAAAATTTTGTCTTTTTTCCAAATTTTGCTTAGTTTCAGGCCTTCTCACACTGAACCCTTCTTTTGCCTATGAGAACTATTGGAGTTTTCACCCTAGTGTGAAGTCCAGTGCAAACCTCTCGCACTCTGCTTGTGGCTAGCATGCGAGAATGCTCCATTCTCACACTGTACATCATTGCTTGCGTGCGAACCCATTTTGCAAAATTTTGGTATTAAGGTTTTTGTATGTGTGTCTAAGGATAACTTCTTGGGCCACTAATTGATTTTTTGTTGACTTTGGATTTTGTGAACGATCAGTCTTAGGAAATCAAAGACTCTTCTTGTTCATTCTTTTTCTCAACTATCATCTCTTGACCTTTTCTTAACAATGATATAATCTTTGATCCTGGAATCTGAGTGCTTGTTTGGTTGGGAGCCAGTGATCGGTTTAAAAGTTGGGATTTATTGTCTTTCTCAAATGCCCATTGCTTGGAAAATTGTTGCCCTCATGCATTTGAAAATACTAACCTTGTTTGCTTGTCATTTTTGTATTCATTGAAAGATTGGTTTGGGTTTTTTATGTTGCTTTTCATTAGTTATTGGTTTTCCTTAGTTCCACCACTGTAGTGTGGTTCTTTTTGAAAAGTAAAAAACATTTTTTTTAAAAGAAATTTTTTTATCTCGAAAATATTGGCATTCAATTGTTGAAATGAAACAAATAGAGAATTGGCATTGTTCGTGATTCATTGATATTGCATTTCAAAGAAGATTATATATCGTAGTTCAAGATTGTTCCAGAAAACTCCTCTTTCCCTCCTGTAAATAGGATTCATCGAACAAGAATTGATATTTTTCATTCCTATCTATACATTGTTGGGTTATAGTCTCACACAACATCGGTTTCATTTCCATCAACTTTGAGTAACAACAACCTTTAATAATAATGCACAATTTTTAAAATTTTACTAGTAACTCTTTTCTAGGACTCTATTACACCAACATTAGCTAGGCTAGAGCTTTGGAATAGGCAGAGAGACACACTCTCCAAAGCACAAAACACACAATACCATCTTGTGGTAAGGAGTGTCAAATTCCATTTGCAACATTTTGTCTTGGGAAGCCCTTCTCACACAAGGTTCAAACCTGAGGTCACATTGATATTGACAGAGTAACTCACCCTACTTTGTTGATATCGGTGTAGAGATTGCATGTATTACGGGGGTCACTTGGAGGTATACCCACAAGGATAAGTGGAAGCCTCTTAAGATGATTTCAGGCTAGATACCCTACCCTTGCGTGTGGATCGGACTGTCGACTGTCCCCCCAGGCTTTATTGTTGTTGGTGGTGACCTTAGTGGCCTGTGTTCTTAGGGTCTTACACAAGGTGACTGTGAAGGGGCAAGTCTTCATGGTACCTGGAATCAACATTGGCCAAACTCACTCGGGCTCCTTGGAGGGTATACCCATGATTATGTGTGGGAGCTTGCACTAGGGTGTAAGTCCATTAAGTAAGTCGTCAACGTAACTTTTCCACCCTAGCCCAGCCCCTTCTTATCTCATCCTTGCGACGTTGGATTTCATCACCAACAAGTGACTTCGGAATTAGAAGGTCTTGTTTTCCTGGTTTTTCTTCCTAGATTTTTTTTACTAGCGCATGTTGTTTGTTTACCCAAGTTGATCGTAGAATTTTCTTCGTAATTTTTTAACTCGTTCACAATTGACCCTCCACGTCATTCATATAGAATGTAAGGCTTACCCCCAGAAAATATGGAAGGTTCTCAAATCTTGTCTACCAACTCATCAAAGGGCTCTCCTCAACAGATTGAAGTCTAAGACGTCACCACCCCACAAGTGGAAAGAACTGACTCTCTAGAACGGTTCTAAATTACCAATTCTCGAGAGGACTTTCGACTTCATCCTGACTCTGAGAGATGTATTATGCGAGTGAATTCTTCTAGAAACTTAGTTGTTTTGTCTTCTAGATCACTGAGTGGACCTTTTCTAGGACCTGAGGGCCAAGACCCTTTTTGGATGACTGGCATTTTTAGACGGGATCTCCTTGGTTCAGGAGTGGGCGTTGATATCACCGTCTCACCTGCGTTCCCCAAAACATCTAATCCAGATGAAATACCTTTTAATACTGCTTATTATTTTCCTAGTACAGAAGCTCCACGAGTTGACCATATCTAGACTCTCCCTTTACAAATGGTCCACTACATAGATACTACGAGTCTTCACATTGGGATTACTATGGCTAGCCAAGACCCTATTGGAACACTACTTTCGCCTAGAGTCACCCCAACACTTCCACCCAGACATCGTGCGTTGAATGCCTCTATTCCTGTTCCTACGCAAATCAGATATGAAACTCCTAGTGGTCCCACTTCTTCTAGGCACTCTCCTCTTGGTTTCATTCCGACACTTCCTCCACCCCCTTTCAAAAGACCTTTTCTATCCTCTATCAACAGCATTGATCCTTATGGCACCATTATGTCGTTCACACTGAATTACCAGATTTCTGTTGGTGGAAAATTTCACCAAGGAGGCCCAACTCAACCCCCCCTTGTAGAGAAAATCCCAATTGGAACAAAAATCCCAATTGGAACACAACCCCCAATTGGCACACAACCCCTGATTGGAGGACAACCCCCACTGACCCCACCCTATGGAAAAAACATACCTCCATCCTTGGCCTAGTATTGGAACCATATGATACAACATAATCTTCAATCGACTATGGGGCAACAACCTCAAGTTACATCTGTTATACCCCTTAGTATAGGCCAACCATATCCAGGTACGTCCAATCATATTTGGGGCTCGAATGCTCAACCCCACGCCCCCATTCAAGGGTACAACCCTATGAGTTACTTTCCTCCACAACAACCATTGAATTTGCCTGGATCTTCACACTATATGCAGACTTCTTATGGTCCCATTGGTTTGCCGATGGGACTCCCCAGTGCCAACGGGACTCCCTCCCCAAAGCCACCAGTACTTGCATGTGAATAGACAGTTACCTTTCTTAGCCACCCTGGACCTCCCGGATCTGTCGAGGATTTTAAATTATCCGATCCATCACACTCCCCAATGACCCATTATACCGTCCAAGCTACTGTCTGACATCCCTAAATTTGATGGCAAAGTGGGAGAGGACTCGAACAATCAAGTCATGACTTAGCACCTTTAGTGCTCATCTAGCTCCTTAATGGATGACTCTATTCGTTTATGCTTTTTTCAATGAACTCTCACGGGTTCTGCCGCGAAGTGGTATATAGAATTACCATGAGGTTTCTTCGTCGACTTCAACACCCTCGCTATGGCTTTCCTCACCCACTACCAGTTACCGATCCGCTACGAAATGGGGACCGATATTTTTAGTTCTTTCAAACAAAACAAACCCACTCATATCTCCGATCACATTCATGAGTGGCGATGAAGACGATGTCTCATCAAACTCGAACTTCCCGATCAATTGCTGGCAGAGTGGTTCAAAAAATCCTTCATGAATGACATTGGTCATGACATCGCCATGGGTGGAGTTGTCACAGAAGAACAGGTCATTAGTCGTGCTCAATACCTTGATCTCATTTACTCACAAGCGGGTACTCTTTACGACTTATTCCCTGATGTGCCTCGTCCTTCTACTTCCGCCACTTCAACTACTCCTGCTGCTTCTCATGTAGCCGACGGTGTGATTGACACTTTCCACGCCCAACCACATTATGCCTCTAGAAACAACCCCAAACCCATTTCTTCTAATGTTCAAAATGCTTCATCTCCTACCCCTCCCACCGGCAAGACTTCTGAGGTAAACACTGTCCAATCTACCCCTGTCAGTAAAAACAAATCTAGAAAGGGAAAGGGTAAGAATAAGGAGGAAAAAAATACTTCGCAAGTAGAGAGAACTAAAACACCACCTGTTGAAGATAGGGATAAGCACAAACCCTGATACCCTTGTCTTATCTGTGGTGATGATCACTACACTAAGGATTGTCCACGACGTGCCGAGGTTACTAAGTTCCTTCAAGGGACCACGAAATCGCCCACTCTAGCCATCTTGTCACAACCCTTCCCTTCTCAACAACAGGCCCAATTGGTCATTCATGACCAACCACCCCCCTCCAGTACATCTTATGTCTTAATGTGTACAGGTGATTCAAAGAAAAGTGACATCACACTTACCACTCAAGCTAAAGATTATTCTTCCTCCAAAGAAAAGGTTGATTTTACACCTCCTTCATTGGTCCAACCATCTCCTATGACTCCACCTACCAATGATCCTCTTCATCTCAAATGACCAAGCCTCGACACAATCCTTTTCCCTCCTCCAAAGGGCGTCGTTTGGAAATCGGCTTTCAATCCTCATGCCCGTGCTGCCCAAAACTACAACATCGTTGAAGTCTGAACTAAGCACCATCTGCGATGTCAACCCTCGAAGTCCTTCAAAGTTGTCCCATACAACGGAAGGCATTGTTGAAAGCTATTGGTGGAATTGACCTGACGGATATGAATTTAATAATTTTTTACTTGGAATATCACATTCCAAGGTTACCCCCTCAACTTGCATTCCAAATACAAGTGATTGTCTCCAACAAAAAAATTTGTAGAACTGTTATCAACGAGGGTTCCTCGACGTGTGTCATGTCTATTACCTATTGGAAATCCATTGGCTCTCCCTCTTTGACTGAATCCCATAACACACTTAAATCCTTCAATGGCTCTGGTTTCAAGCCTTACAATGTCCTTCTTTCATTGCCAATCACGTTAGAAGGAAAAACGGTCCAAGTTGAAGTGGAAGTCTTTGATGCTCCTCTCGATTACAACCTTCTTCTTGTCCGTAGCTGGATTGATTCCATGCACATAGTTGTGTCGACTCTTTTTCATGTTGTACTTTTCCCACATCAAGGAAAGGTAATTACCATCGACCAATTATCCTTCTTTAATTCATATACACATACTGGCAATGTACCATTCATTGCCAAAACCCCCCTCGGATATGAGAATGTCGGTGTAGGTCTTCTTAAAGACTCTTCGTTAATGGGTACCTTCCCCATCCCACTGCCCGATGTTCCATATCCATCTGTCACTTCAATCAACATGATCTACACTGGAACCCCTACATCTCACGACCCATGGATGGTACCCGACCCTGGCGATCATCTTCATTACAATGATGAAATGCCTTTGAGTCCGATCGAATCTGTCTATCATGCCATTCAATCGGCAACCCATTCTACCCCCTCTCTTGGTCATTTATCTTAAGATCCTTTCTGTGTCATTTTTCCCATGAACGAGATGATTATGTATGTCACGGAAGACACCCCCTAGGACGATGGACATCATCGTTCCATCCTCTTCTTGGAGCAACACACCATCGAGAGCTACCAATGGATATCGACCCCGTCAACCATTGTTGTCATTGCCACCATTCCCGAGTCTACACACGATGTGTTTTTCGAAGGAAACTTAAGAAATATCTCACCCACCATTCCCCTCGACATATCCATAAAACCTGTAATTGTCGAAAATGTGCATATCGGAGCTTCGTGCTCCCCCGACAAAATTGTCACCTACAAATTACTTTTCAAATAATTTCATGACGTATTCACCTAGACCTATGAATAAATGTTGAGTATTGACCCCAACATTGTGATACATAAGATTAAGACATACCCAGATGCTAAACCCATCCAGTAACGCCTTCGTCCAGTTCACCTGTGTAAAGCGGCCGCTATCAAACTTGAAGTCGAGAAACTTCTCAAAGCTGGCTTTATTTACCCGGTGGCTCTCACTGAATGGGTTCCCAGTCTTGTCCTGATCGACAAGAAACAAGGCACAGTCCGCGTGTGCATTGATTATAGGGATATTAACAAAGCTTGTTCTAAAGACAACTTTCCTACCCCCTTCATCGACCAGATTGTAGACGACTGCGTTGGAAGAAAAATATTCTCTCTGATGGATGGTTTCTCCGGATATAATCAAATCAACATTGTTCCTGAGGACCAACACAAAATCACTTTTATTTCTCCTTGGGGCACTTTTGCCTATTGGAAACTGCCTTTCGGTCTAAAAAATGCTGGCGCAACTTTTCAACACGCTATGTCTTATGCCTTCCATGATATCAAGCACATCATGCAGCCTTATCTCTATGACTTACCCACTCATTCCATGGGTTGTATTGATCATCCAATACACCTTCGATCCATTTTCCTCTGATGTTGGTTTTACCATATATGCTTGAGTCCTCACAAATGCATTTTTTGTGTAGAATACGGCTGACTTCTAGGCTTTATTGTTTCACGTCAAGGGATCGGGGTAGATCCTTTAAAGGTCAAGGTGATTCTCAATCTCCCTCCTCCTTCTTCACTTCACCAGTTACAAAGTTTTCAAGGGAAAGCAAACTTTCTTCATCGTTTCATCCCGAACTATGCCGAGATAACTCTTGGATTTACGCAACTAGTCAAAAAGGGGTCTGAGTTCGTATTGGATACCATCACAAACAAAGATTTTGAAGCTCTAAAATTGTCCCTGACATGTGCTCTGCTTCTCTTTCCCCCCGATTATAGTCGTGATTATTTCCTCTACCTTGCAACCTCCGATCACACCATCGTTATGGTTCTTGTCCAGGAGGATGATTCTCATGATTCTCATGTTATCTATTACTTGATTCAAAGTCTAATGCCTACCGAAACCAAGTATTTACATGTTGAAAAACTGGCCTTGGCAGCCGTCCAAGCAGTCCAATGTTTTTGGCACTATATTCTCTCTCGCAAGACTACGGTAATTTCTAACTACAACCCCATGCAACACATTCTCACCTGTCAACTGCTAGGGGGAAAATACTCCAAGTGGATCATGATACTACAGGAGTTTGACTTAGAATTCAAACGCGCTAAGTCTAAGAAATCCTTAGTTTTTTTCGAGTTGATATGCGACTTTCCCTACTCTGAAATGAAAAATGTAGCAGCTGATTCATTACCCAATGAATCCCTTTTCCTAATTAGTTTCGATGATCTTTGGTACAAATATATCATCATATATCGCCAAACCCAAACTTTTTGGCCCAATTTGTCCAATACTGACCGACGTCGAATATGCTACCAAGCCCGTCATTATATTATCCTCGGTGAGACTCTTTATCATCATGGGATTGACTCAGTTTTTCGACGCTGCCTCACGTTTGACGAAGCTGAGAAAGCCTTAAATGACTACCATTATGGAGCCTGTGGAGGTCATATGTTTGAGTATGCTACTGCCCAGAAGACCTTACAAGCAGGGTATTTTTGGCCTTCTTTATTTAACAATTGTATAATTGTCGTCCAAAAATGCCACGCTTGCCAGACCTACAACCATAAAATATGGTCACATCCTGCTCCTCGTCACCCTGTGGTCTCCATTGGTCCCTTTGCGAAATGGGGTATCGATTTCATGACATGTCACCCCCACTCGGCCGGGGGGCATGGATACATTATTGTAGCCATAGATTATTTTACAAAATGGGCCAAGGCGATGCCGACATTTGACAATACCAGAAAGACCGCAACACTATTCATTTTCAATCACATCATAGCTTGTTTTCGTGTTCCTTAGGCTATCGCCACTGATCACGGTAGCCACTTTAGAAACTTTATGATGTCTGAACTCACTAAAAAGTTGGGTCTTTTCCATAAAAACTCAACACCCTATTACCCACAAGCCAATGGCCAAGTCGAAGCAATTAACAAAGTCCTCATTACCATGCTCCGATGAATGATAGGGATTCACAAAACAAGTTGGAACACAATGTTGTTTTCAGCATTGTGGGCTTACTGGACATCTGTTAAGTCTTCTACCGGGTTTACACCATTCCAGTTAGTCTATGGTCTTGAATCCATCCTCCCAATTGAATGTGAGATACCCTCCTTGAAACTAGTCGTCAAACTCCTCCCAAACACTTCTGTCGAGGAAGAACATCTGTTTTATCTCATGTGATTAGAAAAAACTCGACATGATGCTACCCTATTCATAGAATCCCAAAAGAAACGTGTCAAGGCCCAATACGACAAACATGTCTAGCCTCGCGTTTTCTCTGAAGGAGATCTGGTTCTCCTTTATGAACAAGACCAGGATATGCTAGGAGTTGGAAAATTCGAAGCCATGTGGTGAGGTCCTTATATCATTAGACGAGTTTTGGAGAAAGGAGCTTATGAGTTAGTATATTACGACGGTATCCCTTTGAGTGAACGCAGAAATGGGTTGTACTTAAAGAAGTACTATGCCTAATGTAACACCCTGTTTCCCCCAGTTTGTAAAAATAACTGGAGTGGCCAAGAACTATGGCAAACTCATAAATGTGAATATGTGATGTAAATGGACCTTGAGGAAAAGGTCAATGAATGTGAATAACATTATGAATTTTATTTCAGGACTGCTGAGAGGGGATGTGCATAAAAAGAGACCACAATGGTAGTGGAAGGCACCTGGAAAGGTGGCATTAACTTCCACCGAGAATTAATATCGTATTTGGACTTCACTGGCCCGGAGAACCAAAAGCGGCTCGCTGGACCCAAATTAAATGTCTCGTAGGCTGGAAGGTTGATGGCTCCTTAGGAGTTAATGAGGGATGGGGAGGTGAACCACCCATCCGTAGATCCATCATGACTGACCAGTGCGAGGGAAATTGTGCCACACGCAACCTCGCAAGAGGATAAGGCGTGGGGTAGAAGCGATTGGGGGATAGATGTGAGGGGAGGAAGGGAACTCTGGCAATACGTAGAGTGAGTGATAGAAGAGAGGAAGGAGAGTAACCTTTGCTCCTGGTCACTGGTAAACAGAGACACAGTCTCACAACATCGTGGTCTTTGCTCGGGGGTGGCTAGTGGTAAATCTGCTGGGAGTCACTGAGCCTACGGTTGGGTGGAAACGAGCACCTCTCTTAGCAGTTGCTTGACCCCTGGTGTTAATTTTGATAAGTGTTTTTCCTCTGGCATATTGAAA
>JZKD02S2246911.1:155523-173442 GCA_000966675.3 Picea glauca
AACCAACCTCCACTGCTACCGATCGACTCTCCCTTTTATGCCAAACAGAGCTATGGTCGCCAACCGCCATGAACCAGAAACCTATGCTGACCTGGAAGCCCTTCCCGAATATAAGGCCACAAGAGAAATTTTCAAACAAGCCGGGTGGGAACCATTCCTGAAAAAGTTCAATGGGTACGACGATGCCATCACCCTTCAATTCGCGCTGCATTTCGATGGTGAGACCGCCAAGGTGGGCGGAATGGAGTTCAGGGTCACAGAGGAATTTATCGCGGAGGCGATTGAGTTACCCACCACAGGCCAGCGGTGGATGAAGGGGCAACCAGTGGATAAGGAGCTCTGTGCGCAATTGTTAAAACCCCAGTACCGGAACACAAGATGGACCGAGGGAACGTCGCGGGCCTAGCTAGAGCCACAGTGGGCACAGGTGCTGATCATCCTTCAGCGTTATTTAACATGCGAGGGTCGGTACACCATTCTCTTTCCCTGCCACGCCCGACTTCTACTGCATTTCACAGGTACCTTGTTGAACGTACCATTTTTTCTGTTAAAAAGTTTGAAAGGGATGGCTGAGCAAGTTCAAAGGGTTAGTGAGTTTAGGGGGAGCCTATTTCATTTCGGCTTAGTCAAGATTTTGATTACATGTGCATTGTCGAAAAAACAAGAGTCTTGGGACCTCTTTGCTACAAAAACCCTTGCTCGGGCCCAACCGAAAGATAAAACGGTGAAGCCTATTTCCCCACCTAAAAAGCTGACCCCCAAGACAAAGAAAGTCAAGACCCTAACTGCTGAAAACCCTGAACCCGAACCTCAAATTCATGGCGAGGTAGAAACCAATGCCGAAAAGGGGTAGGTCACCACACCTACAGAAGTGGACCTTGTAGCCTCGAGTTCTTCCCCAGTCGCCGATGATATAATCGATGTAGAAGAGCTAGTTGAGTCAATTGATCAGCCCAGGAGGAACCCTAAGAGAAAATGCAAAAGCCTACTGTCAGGGATGGACGACTTGGTCCCTAGCTACCCCACGCAAGAAAGAATGGAAAGAACATATGGCCACGAGGAGGCCCTGGAGCCATCCGAGATGACATGGACGTTGTCTCAGCTCATTCAGAAAAATCGTAGGACCAAGCGGCAGGCCTCCACACCTAAGAAAGTTGTGCAAGATGAATCCGTTTAGGAACCAGCCGGTACTCCCGTGAAGATACCTAAAGAGCTCACCCCTGAACCCCATCTAGTTGATACTTCTACACTCAGCCCCGTTCATCCAGACTCAATTGACAACCAGGAACTCAGCCTCGATCGTAACTTTGATCCAACAGACACTTACGAGCACACTCCAGATCAGTTTACTCCCGGATGTAGTTCAGACCATAGCTCCGATAAATTCCATACCCCTGTTCAAAGTCCCGAGGAACTCACACATGCATCTAGCCCCTCACCACAGCCAGGCCAAGACCAGACAATTGAAACTCACTGCCAACTCTCCTCCAGCCGAACCTTGAAGCCAATGGTGACAAAGTTAGAAAGCAGGAACAGTAGACTAAAGGAGAAATTACATGAGTACCATGTACTGGACAGACATGTTAAAACAGAAAACGAACTCCTGAAGCTCAGAGTGACCCACCTTTTGTCAAGAATCGGAAGGCTAAAGCAGAGGAAGAAAGATATTGTCAAAAGGAACAGGCAGCTTCAAAGGATTGCTAAGAAGCATGTCATCATTAACAGGTTTCTTAAGAAAGAAATGAGAAATCTGAAGAAGCAAGAAAGACTCCAGATGCTGGTTGCAGTTGTTGCAACCCTGTGATGGCTACCAAGTTTTTGATCTTTTTTTTGTTGCCTGAGGACAGGCAAGAACTTCAATGTGGGGGTATGTTGGTCCCCGATTTTGACCATGTTCCTTGCCTATACTACATACCATTGACCTCCAACTATATGCCAGTACCACCCTTTTTGACCTCATTTTGACATACTTAACATCTCTCTACCATGCAAAACGGGTCACCTAAGGTATCTTTGAATTTCAAGCTATTATTGTGCATTTTAATACTTTAAATTGATAATTGGACTAATATCACTTGGGTTAGGTACCATTTCTATTCTTGGAACAGGATGCCAGTACTAGGTACCAACTCGCACCATGGAGGTACCAATGGAGAAGTTCGAAATCGATGCATCATGGTGTACGTTATGGTTCGAATGAGAGATAGCAGATTCACAGGCCAGCTGGAGTCGTTGCTAGAGAGTGCTCGAAGACATCATGAAGCCTAGATCGATTACTCTTCCATGTTCACACTTCGTGACACTACGTGTCACGAAGTTGTGATATACGTTTTTAATTGATTCCACGATTATTCTCGGATCAGGGATCCGTTCATTTCCATGCATCTTTACTTTCGACTGTTATGAACAATAAGACTGCTATTAAAACCTGGGATCACTCCTGAGAACGGGTTACTGTTACTACTGTTACTATTACTATTGTTATTGCCGGATTATGTGATACAGTGAACCTATGCTTTAATACAAACTGTTGTTGCGTAATTTTTGATTGTCATATGATTTGAATACTGTTTTGATGAGTTAATGAAGCTTGGGATTACACTGTATCTGCATCGTATGATTTAGTCGGCTCTGGTCGTTTCCCACAACGTCTACGCCGTTTGGTTGGGCCCGCCAAACCGGTGCAAGCCGCTGTTTCATTTGCCATAGATTTAGTTTAGTGTGTGCTGCTTTAGCTTTAGATTGTTTCAATATCGTATAGCTTGCATCTGAATTAACTTAGCGTTTACAGATTTGGCTTTGGTTTATCATAGTTTCAGTTTATCATAGTGTGTGAATGCTTGCGTACACTACAGTTTAAATGTTTCAGAATTGTGCTTATTCATTCCTCAACAGACTCAATCTCCAGACTGTATCTTTTTATGTTGGTGAATGTTGAACGCAGTACTGATGCCTGTAGAGTTAGCATATGCATATGATTGTTTGGCTTTTCACTTTCTTTTTGAACTTAACTCAGAGTAGCATGCATTTTTCTTTGTTAGACAGTAGTTTCCTTGCGTGCTTAGGATAGATAGGTTACAGTTAGAATAGAAGGAGCTCCTGGTACCAGTTAGCAGCATAATACTCTGTTTTCCTATAGATAGCATTAGATTTGTTTTGAATGCTCAGAATGAATACAGTTTTGACCATACCCTGTGTGTTATGACTTAAACGAAAATGCTGATGATAAATGGTTGAACATAGAGGTAGAATGACTTTGTAGAATTACATTTTTGAATGGAGATAGCAGTACTAGTATTTGAGTATAAGATTGTTTTTCTTCTGTTTATGACTTAGTAGGAAATGCTCACTTTCGAGTTAGTCATCAGAATTCAAGTTCTTAGAATAGTTGTGTGTTTTATTCTTAGGATAGCATTCAAATAAAATACTAGACGCTTGCCTGCACATACTGTGTAACAGCTCGAAGTTTACCAACCCTGGTTTGACAATTTAGTGATTCAGGACACTTAAAAGCTTCAATTTAGCAGCCTGACAAAGGTTTCTTGGCTGCCCCCTTCCATGCTTACAGAGGCTTGAGTTAGATTTTTCCCATGTTGAAATAAATTAGTCAACACCGCCTGTTTTTGTTGAGTGAAAAATTTTTGGGCCTCTGCAAGTTGAGGACATAGATGGGTCAGGTGGTCTTCCACGCACAAGTTGCATGGATACCTCACCTTCCGTTTTTCAGTTTTGTCCCCACCAGCATTATCGTTGGATTTTTTGTCCCTCTTACACTTCTTTCATTGTTTTTTCTTTCCTTTAGGATGTTGGGTGGCCTTTGGGTTAGTTGATTGCACTGTGTGTACTTCCGACATTTTGGTAGAGGGAGCAGCCAAAGCAGTAGTTTGTCTAGTAGTTGTGTGTTGTATTGATAACTGCTACAACTACTTTGTCAATTGCTTAGCGGGCTTGGTTTGTGTTGAACTGACAATACCATCGACATGTGGTCCAGCTCTCTATCTAGTTTTATCCAGTATTGAACGTGGCGCATCTGGCAAGATGTTGTATAATAAACCGGACTGTGAATAGATGAGCTCAAACTGTTGAGCCCTCATGATGGCGTCTTCTTCAAAGAAAACTCTTGACATCGCAACATCTTTGGATAATTGCAGGACCAAATAATTAAGGAACCACGTAGGAAGGAATGTTGGTGGGACTAGTACCTTGATTAAACTCTTCCAACGTCTCCATTCTCAGATGTGATCAAAGATATGGTTCGATGTTGTCTGTTCAAAATTGGTGAGCAGCTCTGTGCCAGTGTCGTATCTCACAGGTAACTGGAAATGGTTCAGGAAATCCATCACCAGTTCACCAAAAGAAGAGTATCTTGAGCGATCGAGCTCAATGTACCATTTCGCGGCACTCCCAATGAGAGTATGGTGAAACAATCACAAATGTACAGAGTCATCTTTCAATGAGTTAGATGAGCACCAAAGATGGAAGGTAGTCACATGATCTCCTAGATCTTCATTAGGATTGGCTTTGAACTTTAGAATGTCTAAAGGCAACTTTGTCGGCATAGGAGGCCAATGCGGATTGTGACAAATAGGGTCATTCAACAACCTTGTCAAATCTGGCAAGTGTAAAGTTGCCAAGAAAGGTAGTTTGGGTTGTTGGTGATAACCTGGGAAAAAGGGGCATGGAGTTTGACTGGCACCAGGTTGCTAGGAAAAGTTTGGCTGCTGGCCTAGATTCTGGTGGAAACCATGGCCCTATCCAGCATAAGGATTTTGCATATGTGGAGACATCATCGGCTAATTTCCCAAATAGGACATAGATTGTTGGGCATGCATTATATTCGAAGGACTTTAGGAAGGATTACCCCATGCCGGCCCCATGGGGATAGGCATAGTAGTTTGTCCAGGATTCCATTGATTCTGGGAATAATTACCCCATATCGACATTCCGGATGAGGGAACTGATCCTTGCCTTGAATTCCAAGGTTCTGCTAGGTTTTCCCCTTGTGCAGGAATAGTACCCTGCGTAGAAGTAGATTGTCTAAAAATGGGGTTGCCCCCAGTCAGAAAAGCGACTAACGAGAAGGTGTTGTTACCAAACGTTCTGTTAAAAGAAAATCGTGTTGAACCTACTGGCATACTATGCGAAGGTGGTCCTTGACTCCCTAATCCAAATAAACTATTGTGTGTAGGTTGCCCGATGGATTGCTGATGTGAGCCACCAAGTGAAGGGGATGAAGGAGGGATATGACCTCCTTCGTAAGGGAAAGCGTTAAAAGGAGCAGGAGTGCCCCCCATGTGACCTTGCAGAGGAGCGCTAGAGCTCCCTGCCCCCAGACCCAAAGTTTGTAAAATGGAGTAGGAAAGTATAGGACTTGTACCTGAACTAGGAATCCCGTATGAGAACAAAGGGCATGTTGCACTTGGTTTGAAAGGGGTTGTGGCCGCCGCCAAAGACGGGATCGAATCACTGTGCAAAGTAGTTGCAGTCAAGACCATGGTGGCTCAGATTGACGACGTTGGGTTAGGAGGTGAAAGGTCTCCTGTGGTGACAACCATAGTGGAAATTGAAGAATTCCAAGAAGGAGTAACAACATTTGTTTCCATTGCTGTGTGCAACACTATCTGGCGCTCGTAAAATTGAATTGGTACAATGAAAGGTGCCAAGAAATCAGTTGTTGGGGTTTCAACTAGGCCAAGAGCAGTTGCTTCAAGGTCCAAAACGGTTGATTCCTCTGGGGGTTGGTCGGGCACAATGGTTTGTAACCCGGTCGCTTCAAAAGACCCTTGTTGTTCTAGCTTTCACCTTAATGGTGGCAGGGGTGGCTCCAGTGTAACCAGCGGCAAGCCAAGAAGCCTTCGTGACCAGTAGAGCTCGAGATCCTCCACTATGTGAGAAGATCCAAGACACTCTAAGGTAGTCTAAACATTCAAAAGTAACACACACTAAAAAAAATTCCTAGAATATAAGACAGGCAAACACTAAATTAATTGGAAGAACAATTACAACAACCAACACTAGAGAAACTTACCGGTGCAAGTGAAACTCGAACACAGAAGAACCCTCTAGGTATACTCTACAAATCATGGCCCGATGTCTGTCCTAGGTACTGTGGTATACCCCCACAGTCACCTGTGTATGTCCCTAAAAAAGATTAGCAACTAGGTTGCCAGCGCACGAACAGTCACCAGGCGGGTACAGTCGAAAGTCGGGTAGACCACAATGAGCAGGGTATCGATCCCAAAACATGTCAAGGGCATCAAGAGAAAATGGTCCAGAAGACAACTGAGGACCTCAAACGGATTCAAGACCCACGCATCCCTATGGCAAATGCAAACGATGAAATCCCAAAACAACCCCTCTATATGTGTTCTCCACTACGATTGGTCCAGCTTTGGAGGGGTTATCTTCGCTACCTTTCCGCACGCGACCTCATGTTTATCCCCTATGTTAGAGGGGGGTCCCGGATAACTTTCATGACACTGGAATTAGACACTCCCTAACTCAGACTCCAATGTTTGATTTTAAATGGCCTTGAAGAGTTTCCTCTCCAACCTAATCTAAGGCCCTAATCCTGAACTAGTTGGTGAACCCTACAAACATAAAAGTCTAGTAGATTTTAAATTTAGCATTAATTTTATGGCTTTGTCTTACGTCAAGGGGTATGAAAGTGAAACTAATGATGTGTAAAAGATGAAAGCAAAAAATGAGTAAAAAGATGGAAACAAAAAAATTTCTTAATGCAAAATTTCAACAACTTTTCAAAAAAAACAATTTTTTTTAACTTTTCTAAGATTTTGGACAGCAAACTCAAAGAATTTCACTCGACTACGAGCTACTTATGATCTAAGTGAACTGCAAAAACTTATGAAATAAACGACTTTTCCCTGGCTAATAATGCAAAAACACATTTTTCAACCAAACAATAAAATGAAAAGAGATTTTTTTATTTATTTAAATGCTGGTAAAGCAAGAAAGAAAAACTACCAACAAGCAAAAAACCAAGAAAAACAACTCTGGCCTAATCGTAGATCACAAAGAATCAAGTCAAAAATCACACACTAGCAATTTTTTTTAAAAACAATGACTCTCACACTTGTAAAAAAACCTTAAAAGTTCTTTTATTTTTATGACAACTTTTTAACAAGCTAAGGGTAAGATCAATCCTAAGCTACTGACTGCTCAAACAAAGATTCAACCACCTGAGAGGAATAATTCTTATGAAGAGAAAGGATTATCGCCTTACCTTCAACAAAAAGTATCATGTACAAGCACGTGATTGTTAATCAAACAGCACACGTGCAAACGCACGCTAGATAGATATAGAGGGCTTGTACACGCGAGCTGACCTTGTACAGGCCGTGTGTATATCTAAACTTTGAGAAAAATGAAAACAGAGAACCCAAAACCAGGAAGAGACCATTGATATTGATAACCAGGATCCCTTGAAGGCTTGAACACTCTTTTTAACAGAAAAACAAATAATGTAAGGAAAAAATGATAATGCGAAAACAATTTGAGATAGGACTACTAGAAAACAAGACTCAGACAGAATTCCAAAAAAACCCCTGAGAATGTGTGATTCTGACAGGGAAGAGGATGACTGCCTCTGAAGTTCTCAGAACTCTACACACTACTGCTACTTCTTCAGCTAGCGTTCACACGTGGGCTGTAAGAGAGTAGGGCTTGGGTACATGCGTGTATACCTTATGCAGGCTGCATGTACCTATGTGAGTCCCAAAAAACACAGTCAAGCAAAAGACAGGGAAAGATGGTATGGAAAACCAGACTCCCTGCTAGCTCAGACCTTACAGAAACTAAAATAAAAAACAAGCAAGAAAAACTAGTCTGTAAAACTACCCAAAAAATGAAATAAAATTCCAGGAACCCTAGAGAGTCTCCCCAGTATGGTCGTCAATTTTGTTGTGGGGAAGATATCCCTATGGACTAGCAAATAGAGTTTAGACTTTGCATGCAGATATGACCGAAGAAAAGCTACTTTCTACCTTCATCCCTAGATTTAAATCCCCTTTTCTTAGTAAATGCATGGAAAGATCAACCTACCTCGTTCCAGGCATTTGATGTTGATCCTTCATTGTACTTTATTACTTGTTCGCAATACTCCTTCCAAAGTTGACCTACATACAAGACAAGCAACAACTATGCATGCATCCTACTTATATACTAACGAGTTAGAAATCCAAACACATACTAATCAAACTAGAAAAGTTCATGAATTAGGACAGGAAAAACATTTTCTTTATTACTTTGAATGAGTCAACTTACAAAATTTGAGACCGGCCATCGCTCCTCGAACCTGATCCTGGGCTCCTCTTATACTGTCCTCCAACTGCTTTGCTTTGAATCTCCTTTGGCACAAGGAAAGGCTAAAGGGTTGGGACAATGGGAATATGTAAATGGGTAGAGTTTCTTTGCTATATTTTTCCTCCTTCCAAATGGGACCCCTACCCCTTCTTTTATAGGCTAGAAGGAGCCAGGTATTTGGACAAACCCTCGATCATGCATGGCTGGGAGTTTCAGTTAACTCACCCATAGCTTTTGTGTTCCATCGACAACTTTCCTTTTTTCATGCTTTTGTCGGTCCACGTGGGTTTTTTTGGGTCAGCCATCATGTACACGCGTGCAGTAATGGAGTAGGGCACGTGGGCCTTTGTAAAACAGGATTTTCAAAGAGTTGTTCAGCAGTGCTTTGGCAAAGAAAGGATATGAGATGGAATGATGCCAGGTAAGAGTGAGTGGTGCAATTTAGGGTTATAACACCCTTATGTTACATTGTGTTTGGTTTCCAGATGTCGGAGTCTTCACTACCCCACATTAGCTTCACTGATGGTGCTAGCCATAGTACTTAGAACCTTGCTTCTGCTGCTTGGGCAATTTACACCCCTACAAATGAACTTATCACTCTACGAGGTATGTGTCTCAGCCCTGTGACCAACAATATTGCAGAGTATAGCACCATTATTGAATTTTTGATTGATGCTATCTCGCTCGATATCCGTCACTTAGTTGTACGACTCAATTCACAGATAGTCGTACTATAGTTAAGTAATGTCTATGCTATTCAAAGTCCTACTTTATTATGGGTATATTTACGAATTTGCCTCTTGGAATGTTATTTTGATTACATTGAGTATCAACATATTCCTAGATGTCTAAATAGATTAACTAATGCATTGGTTAATTATGTATTAGGCAGAAATTTGGGCCATTTATAAAGAAATCACATAACATGTATCACACAACACAAGATAAGCCAGTAGAAGTCATATATATGTATATAACAATCAAAAGTTTTTTACAAAATTTTTTTGTCCAAGGACCAAAATTTCAAAATCTGAAGCTCGTAGCTTCTACAAAGTAATGTCATGGATGACACTCATGATAACACATGACTGCCTAGGAAACCCTACGAAGCAATTGGCCAATAGACTCTGACACACCCACAGTATGGCACTGATAACGCTGAGGGACTTCTCTGATAGTCATGTCCGGAATGTCAGCAGTCAACCCCTCCAAGTTTTTCTCCACTGCCTCATAGTCTTCAGCATCCCATCGCGGCACTAGAGCCACCTCTCCTCATTGTTGAATAGGAGACATACCTGGAGGTCGGTATGGCCCCACATCTGTGTCATTCGAAAGAGATTTTTGATCAGTTCTTGGGCAAACATAAAAACATTTGCATATGATTAAAACTACAAAAAAATTTAAAATAAAAAAATGTGTACTTCTTACCGAGATCTCCCCATTGAGCATCTTTAAGTAGGGCCAAATCCGGATCCCCTCAGAAATCCAACCTGGCATAGGCATAATCGTCGACCATCAACATCTGTGGCCGCAACCAATCGAAGAATGAATCGTTATATTTGATGATTGGCCCAGCTACATGTCGGGCCATAAGGTTGCACCACCTCAACATCATCGGATCCTCTGGAGCCAGTAAACCCCACTCAACCTGCAACCTCAACAAGGGAACCCTCTCAAGAAAGAAGGACACCAAAAGTGATTTGTACCTGAATTTCTTCAGGTCACCTTTCCTACATTTTTTCAACTGCCTCTTTATGCTACGAAGGACTGCGTCTAACTAGTTAAAGACCTGAGGCTCAGTACACTCTATAGCGTATTGAAAATAGATCTAAAGACCCATGTGTGAAGCAGTGCTCCCAGCCATACAAGCAATGGTGAACAGGATGGTGTGAAGGGTCAAATCCTGGACCCCCCAAATGGCCACCTTTCCTTTGCTTCTTTCCGCCTTTGGAACACAATACTGATGAAAATACTCACTCATAGGTAGCCCATCACCTCGGCTACCGATCAAGCTAGCGTGGTATCCATGCCGTGATAATCCTGTTAGGAGGTAAACGTCCTCTATATTCAAGGACAATGTGTGGACCCCCATGTGGAATACTTGTTGGTCCACGTCCCACATATGAACGAGATACTCCAACAACCTAACTTGGGCCCTCATACCCAGGATCCGAAAGAATTTCAGAAGCCCACAGTCTCGAAGAGCGGCAATGGTGCCCGGGTCATTCACGACAATAGCATCATCCTCTTCATGCTCTCTTTCGTGCCACTCCAGAACCATCGTGACGGTCAAATGCCTGCACAAGAACCATAAGAAGAGGGTCAACAACTCTTTTCAAGCATTGGCACATTTTTCATTGAGAAAAAATCAAAGTAAATTTTCTTTTGAGGGCCTCGCAGGTGCCCCTTTAGCATAGTGCAAGGTTCTCGCAGGTGCCTTTGGGGCCACCTGTGAGAATCATGCATTCTCGCAGGTCCTGTATGGCTAGCCTGGGAGAATGCCCAGGCGCAAGTTTTATCCCTAAAACAAACTCAAAAACTTGAAATTTGCCAATGAAAACAAAAAATTGAACCATGAAAAGGTAGAAGACAAGTAGCTTACCTCACTGACGGAGATGGTTTGCCAAATAGTTGCTTGTACCTTCCGCAATCGAGCACTAAAATTCAAGGGAAAAAGAGGGGTTTTGGGCTAAATTCTTGGCAATGTCACAATGACTATGGTAAAATCCATTTTACCCACTTAAATTTACTTTTTACCATTTTTGTTGATTTTTATAATTGTTTTATTCATAAAACCTAATTCCTAATAGCCCTATGAGTACGACTTTTTGCAGATATAACGACTTTGAAATATACACGAAGGAGTACGGATATTTTCTCTTTTTCATCGCATGCTTAATTATTTTTTATGGTTTTTATACAAAACCTCGAGCTTGGTCTTTGTTCATTCTCACGCTTGAAAATACATGAGAACGTAATCGAGCACACTTTTATCACTTTTTCGGGCTCATAAAGGTTATACAAAAAAGGAACCCCCTAGAGTTCTCTTTAATCTCTTTTCAGACTCTCTAAACATGAAAATATTGTTGAGCGATCTTGCTATTTTCACGCTCATTAAAGTATTTGAAGAAAGTGTCTTTTGGGTGATAATTTATCTCTTTTTCGGTCTCATCAGACTACTTTACGAAAAGGAACTGAGAGAGTCCTCTTTTGAGTGTTTTTCCATACTCTATAATCATCAAAAACCTTTGAGTTTTCTATCTTTGGACTTGTTAAACAAACATCGAAAGACCCGTAATGGGACCGAACCACTCCTTCCTAGGGTTCGTTAAACATACTCCGAGGGACTCATCCGAAGGATGAGCTTACATCAACAAGCATATGTTATCCTCCTCCAGTTTGCGTAAAAATAAAGAGGTACTCGCCAGAAATGGTGGGGGAAATTTTGGGAAAGGGATGTGTTTTCGTATTCATATTATTGGCAGTAAGTGTCGCTCTTGAACATGACACCTCCTATTCATTATTTGAATCCAGTTTCGGAAATCTATTTGTCTTTCATTCAACTTGCCACAAGGTCATATCCCGAGTCATCTCTGAGTCAGTGTTGCCAAATCATTTGTCATGTCGTTCATATGTTCAATAGAAGTTCATCTGAAAACTCTGTTGAGTTGGCCATCTGCAGTTGTTCATTCTTACCATGTCGGACTACCCTATGTCTATGTCCATCTATATCCATACTCTGTTTCACCTTCAAACTCTGTTACTTATTTTGTGTCATTGATGGGGGATACATAAAGGCCCTCCTATGACGAGTCTTGTTCCGTCGACTTCAACTCATTATCCGGAGACAAGAATTAGAAATTATTTGGGACCTTGGAACTTGCATGCCTCAATGGAAAATTCTCTCTCTTTCGACAGTGGGTTTTCATCATTGACCCCTGATCAGGAGATTCCATTGAATGTTCAACCTAATCTCATTTATTCACATTCATTGGATTGTACAAGAGTACTTTGGAAGTCATTGACATTAATAGTGATTTCCCTCGCACTTGTTAACGGTTGCATCAATGAGCGGTAATCAAGTGGTTTCTACCATGTTCAACTTCAGCACATGTAATCACATGGTTAGATTCATACTTTCAAGTGATGGGATTGAAGACCCTTGGTTTCATCTTTTTTATCCAGGCTGCAATGGAGTATGTATGATTTTCATCGACGCATAGATCCACTTTGTATGTCACGTGGCTATGTCATCCTAATTTGAGTCTTCTCGCATATATACATGGTGTATTCATGGTGGTTATGTAGTATTTTTTATGGCATGGATCCATGGTGTATGATTGGTGGCCATGACCCACATTCATGATGACATCCGTTTGTGGTCTGAGTATAGGAATGCCTACCTCAGAACTGGTATTATATTCTACAGATGCTTGGTTGTTTGTAGGTTTCCGAAACACACACGCAGTTTACAAAGTATTTCGGATGTCACTGATTTCGGCCTCATACTTTGAGGGGCATTCTATTACACATGATTTTGGTCATCTTGGTGATGTATTAACAATGGTGTATTCAGGCTCCCAACAAGGACTTTTTGCCTGAGAAAAGTGGATCTTGTCTCCTTCCAGAAACATATTTTCAAAGTGAGTTCATAGGCTGCCTATGGCCTAGGGTGCGAGAATCCCTCATTCTTGCAAGCCACCTTAATTTAGGGTGTGAACTTCTCACATTTTTCTCCATACACAGGGTGCGAACCTGTTTTCAAGCTTGGAAAAGAGAAGAGGTCTCGAGGGTTCTAGAAGGGAATCTTCTAGAAAATGAGTTGGCATTCGTATGGTTGTCATTTTACTGACTTCTCAGATTTGATAGGATCATCCTCATCCATGTTACCATATCTCCTTCTCCTATATATTGAAAGGTTTCTCATGGAAAAGGTTAAGCAAGATTAATTGAAGAATTGGTAAAGGAATTGTGTGAAGAATTCTGCTTAGACAAAAGCTTGGAGACTCTAATTGGTCTATCAAGAGGAATTGGAATTTCTTCATGCAAGTACAAAGCAAGTGTGTGTGTTGGAACCAAGGGTCACTGAAAGGAATCTTGTGAAATCAAGGCGATCATGTTGTATCTTCTACTTTCAATTAATATGATACGGCGACATGTCCCTTTCCCATAAAGTCATTCTTACTTTATTGTGTAATTCCTTGATCATATGCATAAGTTGAAGTTGAATATATTTTTCTATCTTCACTTTGGTCGGTTTGTGTTGTCTTGGAATTGACCTCATGAGAGCACCAGAGTGAAGCGGGAGCAACAAAGACCTAAGGAAGCGATACAAAGGTATGTCACTTGTTCCTCCTTACTAGCAGATTCAATGATTGCAACTTAGGGAAAGAGTCGTTTCATGTCTTATTTTGTTCTAGATCTAGGTGGATCTAGGGAGATCTGTTAGTGTCTGCACCTATTGATTAGTCCGTTAATAGCATGGAAAGTGCCAATCACACCGTCAGCTGCATGAGAAGCAGCAGGAGTAGTTGAAGTAGCAGAAGTAGAAGGACAAGGTCTGTCAGGGAGTAAGTCGTAAAGAGTACCTGTTTGTGAGTAAACAAGGTTGAGGTATTGAGCACGACTGATTATCTGTTCTTCTATGACAACTCCACCCATGGAGATTTTACGAGCGATGTATTTCAAAAATGATTTCGTGAACCACTCTACCAACAACTGATCGGGAAGTTCGAGTTTGATGAGACTTCGTCTCCATCGCCACTCATGAATGTGATCAGAGATATGAGTGGCTTTGGTTTGTTTGAAAGAACTCAAAACTTTAGTTCCCAATTCGTAACGGATCGATAACTGGTAGTGGGTGAGGAAAGCCATAGCGAGGGTGTTGAAGTCGGTGAAGAAGCCTCGTGGTAATTCTATATACCACTTCACGGCGAAACCTGTGAGGGTTCGCTGAAAAAGGAGTAAACGAATAGAGTCATCCATCAAGGAGTTGGATGAACACCAAAGGTGAAAATTCATTATATGATTGTTTGGGTCCTCTCCTGGTTTACCGTCGAATTTAGGGATGTCGGATGGTAGTTTGGACGGTATGGCGGGCCACTGAAGAGAGTGACGGATCGAATCATTTAAAATTCTTAATAGATCAGGGAGGTCCAGGGTGGCTAAGAAGGGTAACGGTCTATTCACATGTGGGTACTAGTGACTTTGGGGAGGGAGTCCTGTCGGTAGACTAGTGGGACCATAAGCAATTTGCATTAATGCAAATATCTAGGTAGATTTGGTTGTGGGTGTGGAGGAAAGTAAGTTATAGGGTTGCTCCCTTGAACAAGGGCATGGGGTCGAGCGTTTGAGCCCCAAATAGGCTTGGACGTGCCTGGATGTGGTTGGACTGTCCTAGGGGGTGTGAAGGATCAAGCTTTAGGTTGTTTCCCCCCAGTCGAGTGAGGATTACTTTGAATAAGATAGTTCCAATACTAGGCCAAGGATGGAGGTATATTTTTTCCATAGGGTGGGGTAGGTGGGGGTTTCCCTCCAATCAGGGGTTGTGTCTGAATTGGGATTTGTCTTGCAAAAGGGAATTGGGTTTGGCCTCCTTGGTGAAATTGTCCACCGACAGGAATCTGGTAATTAGGTGTGAAAGATGGGATGGTGCCACTAGGGTCGATGCCTCTGATAGAGGATGGAATATGTCCTCTAAAAGGGGGTTGAGGAAGTGTCAGAATCAAACCGGGAACGAGATGGTTCCCAGAAGGAGTGGAAATGCCAGGAGTCCTGGATGGGATTTGTGTAAGAGTGGGAATAGAAGCATTCAACACATGATATCCGGGCGGAAGTGTTGGGGTGAATCTAGGAAAAAGCAGTGTGCCAATGGGAGCTTGGCTAGCCATCATAATCCCGGTGTGAGGACGTGTAGTATCTGGGACCATTGTGTAATGGATTGTTTGTAGGGGGATAGTCAAGATGTGGTCAGTTGGCAGAGCATCTGAACCAGGAAAATAATAGGCAGTAGTAAAAGGTATTGTGTTTGGATCAGATGTTTTGGGCAGCTCAGGTGTGACAGTGATATCAATGCCTGCTCCTGAGCCAAAGAGATCCCATCTAAAAATGCCAGTAGTCCAAAAAGGATCTTGACCCTCAAGTCCTGTGAAAGGCCTGGTTGGTAATCCAGAAGACTTAACAACTATTTCTTCGTAAGAATTCACTCGAACAATACATCTCTCATAGTCAGGAGGAAGTCAGAAGTCCTCTCGAGAATTGGTAATTTGGAACCATTCTAAAGAGTTAGTTCTTTTTACTTTTGGAGTGGCAATGTCTTGGACTTTACTCTATTGAGGAGAGCCCTTCGGTGAGTTGGTAGGAAAGGGTTGAGAACCTTCCAGATCTTCTGGGAGTAGGCCTTGCATTCTACATGAACAGTGTGGAGGGTCAATTGTGATCAAGTTGAAATCTTACGAAAGAACATCTATGGCCAACTTGGGTAAACAAACAACACATGCTAGTAAAATATAGGAAGAAAAACCAAGCAAACAAGACCTTCCAATTCCAAAGTCACTAGTTGGTGATGAAATCTAACGTCGTGACGATGAGACAAGAAGGGGCTAGGCTAGGGTGGAAAAGTTACATAGATGACCTGCTTAACGGACTTACACCCTGGTGCAAGCTCCCACACATAATCGTGGGTATACCCTCCAAGGAGCCCAAGTGAGTCTAGCCAACGTCGATTCCAGGTACCATGAAGACTTACCCCTTCACAGTCACCTTGTGTAAGACCCTAATAAGATAGGCTACTAAGGTTACCACAAACAAAAATGATGCCTGGGGAAACAGTCGATAGTCCAATCCACACACAAGGGCAGGGTATCTAGCCCAAAATCAACTTTAGAGACTTCCACTCATCATTGTGGGTATACCTTCAAGTGACCCCCGTATTACGTGCAATCTCTACACTGAGATCAACAAAGCAAGGTGAGTAACTCTGTCAATCTCAATGTGATCTCAGGTTTGACCCTTGTGTGAGAAGGGCTTCCCAGGACAAAATTTTGCAAATGGAATTTGACACTCCTTATCATAAGATACTATTGTGTTTTTTTTGCTTTGGAGAGTCTGTCTCACTGCCTATTCCAAAGGTCTAGCCTAGCTAATGTTGGTGTAAAAGAGCCCTAGAAAAATTTACTAGTTGAATTTTAAAGTTGCGCAATATTATTAAAGGTTGTTGTTACACAAAAAGGAGACGAAAATGAAACCAATGTTGTGTAAGACTCTAACCCAACAATGTGTAAATAGGGATGAATGATACAAATTTTTGTTCGATGAATTCTATCTATAGGAGGGAAAGAGGAGTTTTCCGGAACAATGTGAACTACGATGTATGATATTTCTTGAAATGTAATATCAAACCATCATGAACAATGCAAATTCCCTATTCGTTCTCTTTCAATATTTGAATGCCAATATTTTTCGAATAAATGGTTGCTTAAAAAAGAAAAAATATATATTTAATTTTTTATTAGAAACCAAGCAATAGGGATGGAACTAAGAAAAAGTAAGAAGCCAATGAAAATGAAATACTCAAAAAACACCCAAATCGATCTTTCAATGAAGATAAAAATAACAAACTGACAAGACCAGTCTCTTCAAATGCACATGGGTAACAATTTTCCAAGTAATAAGTAATCGAAGAGGATAATTAATCTCAACTTTTAATCCAATCAAAGGCTCCTGACCAAACAAGCACTCGGATTTTAGAATTAGAGATTATACCCTGGTTAAGAAAAGGGCAAGAGGTAAAAATTGAGAAAAAATGATCGAGAAGAGTTTTCGATTTCCGAAAACTGATCATTCACGAGATTTGAAGTCAAGAAACAGTCAATCACTAGCCAGAGAAGTTTTTCCTAGACACACAAACAAATATAGGAGCCTAAAGACACAAAAAGACCTAATCCAAAGTTTTTACAAGTGAGTTTGTAGTCTGGCAGTGGGGTACAGTGCGAGAATTAGGGATTCTCATAGACCAGACATAGGCAGGGTGCGAGAAGGTCACACTAAACTAAACACTAGGGTGCTAACTTTAGTGATTCTCACAAGCCACAGAAAGGTACAATGCGAGAAGGTTTGTAATCAAGCAAATTTTAGAAAAAGGACAGAACTTTTGAGTGAACTTCTGGATCCAGGGAGTCTGTAAGGATCTCCTAAAGACTCAAATATTGATTGGGAATGAAAAAGGATAGGTCAAGAGAAAATGGCCAAGAAAAAACCACTAAAATGGATTGTATCCCCAGTGGAGTCGCCAATTTTTTTACTCGATAAATCGGTAGGTACGGACACTAACTAATCTCCCTATATCCACCTAGATCTAGAACAAAACACACTGGAACACGACGCTTTCCTTAAGTTTTAGATATTGAATGTACTAACTAAAGAGGGATAGGTGACATACTATTTAAATGCTGCTTCCTCTCGCCATTGCCATCCTATTTCTCTTCCAACACTCATACAATGATGAACCTACAAAAGAATGCAACCAACCAAAGTGATAGTAATAGCATAAACTCAATATAAACCTATGTATGTGATCAAGGAATCATACAATAAAAC
>JZKD02S2246911.1:173492-202338 GCA_000966675.3 Picea glauca
AGCTAACTTTCTCCATGAGAGCTCCTCTCCTTTTATAAGTTGAAGAGGATAAGGTGAGGAGGTTAGGATGATCCCACTAAATCATGAAAGCGAGTAAGATCCAAACCATTTGGATACCACCTCACCATGGAAGTTTCTCCTTCTAGAAGCATTGAGAATATGCTCGTTTTTCCCACGTATAAGCATTCTCGCACCCTACCTATAGAGCAACCTGCGAACCTCTCACAACCCATCTATGGTGCAGCCTACGAGAATCAGGCATTCTTACACCCTGCCTATATAGCAACCTGTGAACATCCTCTTTAATAGGGTTTTTACAAAGGAAAATGCAACTTCTTTTCTCAGGAAAAGTTCTTCTCCCTTCTTTCTTTAGGAACTCAGGCCACTGACCCCTTTGAAGGAAACAGATAGGTTTACATAATTAATGGTCATAGGGATAATGAAAATAATGTGTAACAACTGCTCAAGATAAACAAGAAGGGTTGAGCTAGCTCGAATTCAGATTCCCGACAGGCCTATTCCGCAAGCATGATCTAAAGGGCCTGGTCCTGCAACATGCTTCACAGGTTTCGTTCTATTGGTCATATGGTCATGACAAGTTTGAAGACAAAGTATTCGAAGAGAACGCCCAGGACTGGGACGAGGTGGTGCAAAGGATGTTCGACCCAAAAATGACCAGGTTCAAGGCCATGAGCATGGATGAATAGGCGAAAACAATAGAGCATTCGACTCAAGAAGCACTGAGAGCCAGGGAAGAAATCAGAGTGACATAGACAACATAGGTGCAGAACAGGGGACTGTCTATGACACTAGAGGCACAGGAAAGGGGATTTCTCCTAATGGAACAGGCACAGTGAGTAATTAATCAGTTGCAGAATGACCCAGACCTCATGGAAATGAAAAGGGTTCCTGCTGACAACCTAATCGAAATCCAGGTAGGTCCAAGTGACCCAGAACCAATACAAATTGAAGAGATCATTGAGTTGGATAACCTTGAAGTTTCAACGTCACAAGCCAGATCACTATGGGATGTTTCAACTCAGCCATATATAGTGAGGACATGAGGGAAAAAAGTGGACCAAACCCCCTCCATGACTTAATAACGATCTATGATGATGAGGAGAGTTTGGAGGTTTCTCTAGTGACTTCAGTGAAGATCACAGAGGAAAAGTAACCCGAGAAGGCATCTTCCCCAGCTCCCGATGCTCAAATTCAAATCCTTCCATAGAGTGACTAGGAGGTCAAAAGTGTCTTAGACACTGAGTTACTTGATGTACCGGGGACCCAAGTGGACATCCCGAAGGATGAGCTAGGGTCAATCGAACAAGAAGAAGAAGTTCCACAGCAAGAAATAGGCATCTCAACAGCCGATTATCAAGTAAGTATCGAGCCTGCCCCTGATGATTCAATTTCAAATGGTACTTTACCTCCTGGTGAGAAACAAATAGAGGCCAAACTTTAAGAACACACGGAAGAGGTTCAAGAACCCAATCTTGAATAGATATACACCATTGGGAGCCTGGGAAACATGCTTACCTGGAGAGAGCAACAAATCCCCGAACCTGTGGATGAGCTCGCTAATATACAAGCCATCTCTTATGACCGAAAGAGGAAATCCATAATGAAAAGAACCACTAAGAAGATGAGGCTTAATCTATATTTGGGGGTGCATCCCCACACACAGGGGTTCGGTGGCGCTAGCCCCAAAATTGTTTTTTTCTGTCTTGGGAAACGTGTCACATATTTAGGTGGTTTTTTGGTACATGGTTTCTTTGCCGATGGTTTTCTATTTTTAGTTAAGAAATTAGGGTTTTGGACTAATATAGGTCATTGGATTAGGGTTTTGGATGCTGCTGGCTCCTATATGTATATTGTATTGTAAACAATGTATCACAATCAATATATAGAATATGTTGGTTTTCCCGGTTTGGATTTCCACAAGAAAAATCTTTGTGTAATGTTTGTATTTTCCATTGTATCTTTTCTTTTATTTTACTGAATATCTATTTGCAGTAGATATTGTACAATGTTAAAATCTACATGGATCACTCCATCCTCATCACCAAAGAGGAGAAATTGATTAGCACGAAGGATGCCAAGATGTCCGAGCTTATCGACACAGGGATGGAAATCATAGATGCCACCCTGGATAGAGTGAGGAAGGATGAAGAGGAGATGGTCATTGCACTGAAGGAATTGGATCATCTATTCCATTTGGAAAAATATTATCAGGACCCCACACAAGCCGCGGTGTTCCTGAGAAGCGAATTCCAGGAGGCCTATAGTAAATTTACGAATGAGAAGCGGATTTTCACTAGAGGGATAGTCGATTTCCAAGAAGACACCCTCATGGCACTGGTGATGTGCAAGGATATGGAAATATGGTATGAGAAATCACACCAAGCAGTGGAAAGTATCTACTACATCAGTGCAGTTCAACAGGGTTGAGATGTCGAAGATCATGGCATCTAGGTACTAAGGGATAGCAACATTGACCGCATAAAGAAGTCGGTTGAATACTGGGTGAAAATGGCCCAAGAACCTCATCGATAAATACAAGAGAAATGGGCTGAGTGCAAAAAGAGCTAGACCAATATCAATCAGGCGATGAGAGACATCATCCTTCCAGAATTCGGCACACCCGATGATTTTGTCGATTTGCATGACATAGTAAAATTACATTTCAAACAAGATTCAACATGGGATTCAGAGATAGAAAAGGTGGAAAATGTGGTGCTAGGTCAAGAACAGTAGTTCATGGAACACCTGATCAAGGCTCGAATAGTGTTGCAGTAGTTAAGTGCTAGAATAGTCAAGTATCGGGCACAGGAAGTGGAGATAAAGGAGATCCTTTTGGCCCCAATGGACCAACACAGATTCATGCATGCCAACACATGCGAGGATCTCTTCATCAAATGGTCAGAGTATGAGAAGATTCATCCACTCAAGTGAAACCATTTGACGACTCTTAGAAGACTTAGCAATGAAAGTGCCATGTGGTGATGTTTTGTTTTACTTATCTTGCACTTTTGATAGTTTTTTTTAGTTAATAATATGTTATAAATAAGGTGATCGACCTGTAAGAAGAGGTCGATGGTTTTTGCAAAGACCCCTCATTTTGGATTGCAAAGAACTATTTCAGAGCTACCTTAATTGAGAAGTCCTATTTAGGACCAGAGACAAGTTTTCTATTTTTCATCAAAAACATGTGTGATTGGATTTGAAGAAGAATTATTTCTGATTTTATCTCATGAATGGATGTTGTAATGAGTAAGAGCCTCTGAATATGTTGATAATTTATCTAATTGAATATTTTTAGAGTTCTTGTCTCTAATGATGAAAATTAAATCATTTTGTTAATATGTGATTGATGATTAGAGCTAAGGAAAATATTTTCCTTGCCATCGTTTATTGCATGTATGTTTTCTTCTGATAATTGTATCTCAGTCAATAATTGGAACACCAACAGATTAATGTAATAGTACTAGGATTGTTGTAGGTGTAAGAATCATTGTCTACATGCTTGAGCATGTGGGTTATCCCAAGCTCAACCTTCTTCAGTAGTTAATATTTCCCCCCTTGTTACCCAGCTGGTTTATACCAACATTTATCTTGTATCGGTCCCACCTATAAGAGAAACTACAAAAAGAGAATGCTCAAACCGAAGGAGGATCTTTCACAAGAAGGCATCATGTCAATCACTATGTAAAGCCCATCGATTAATTGGTCAGATCGTAAGATTTGGAGAATCATTCCACCATTAAACGATGCAGAGTCTAATTGGGCCTCAATGGCAGGTTTGGTTCCTACTGTTGAGTTAAATGGATTTAGGACCCCTAAATAGAATTGGTGCTAGAAGAAGGGCCTAAAGAATGAATGGTTGACAATATTTTTGACACAATATTTCACCCAGCCTATAGATTCAAAAAATCCCATATGCATGGCTAGTAATTCTCAAGACATCCCACACACATTGAGCACTTCTGAAATGAGTAACTCACCCTAGCAAAAGGAAGAAAGTTTTTTCACTGAGATACCTTATGCTCTTCCTCACGAGGAGTTGAACCAGTTCATAAGAATCACAAGAGCTTACGCCCGAAAAATCGGAAGACTTCCCTTGACTCTGTTACTTCCTCATAGAAAACAAGTAAGCACACCAGTGGTCAACACCCCTGACCAGGTTTTTGTGCACACAGTGGAAGACCTGATAGATTTCTCCCTCACTGAAATCAAACATCCCATTAATCTAATCCTCGAAACACTAGCCAGTAACTGCTTCGAGCAGGGATGATTTTAAGGATGGAAATTTATTTTAAAATGTAGAAACCTTGACGAATCTTACTAATCCTTCATATGCCAACTATAAATGTTTGGCAATATTTTTGTAAAAATATTCAAATTTATAAGGATTTTATATAGTTTGTATAAAATTTTGGCGATTTTTAAGGTAAAATAATTTTATCCTATAGAATTTGGGCAAATTATTTTTAGAATAGCGAATCTTGTTTTGGGAAAAACCTTGGAAAATTAGCCCGCGAGTGAAATTCAGCCCCTAAAATCATCCATGGCTTCGAGCCCAACGAGGAAGGGTTTAACTCAGAATGCTCAGTTTCAGGATTGGGCGACATGGAAGATAACAATGATCATAATGAATAAATGGGAAACCCACCTCAGAATAATCAACCATGTTTGTCCAGAGATGCTCGCCATCCCTGAATGAGTACATAACCTTCCCCGACATCCCAAAAAGTTACTCCCTAAATTTGATCATGAAACCTCAGGATTTCCTGAAGACCATATCAAAAAATTCATACTAGCTATCAGAGTCATGAATGTCCAACATGAAGACATAGTATGCAGACTTTTCCCCTATACTTTTGAGAATTTGGCCTCCACTTGGTATTTTAACTTACCTGTAGGTTCCATAACTAGTTGGACGAAGTTTCAAAAGGATTTTCTAGATAAATTTGCAGAAGAAACCACTACAGGAGCCTTGATGGCTGAGTTGTTCACCTCCACCATGATTTCAAATGAAAAGGTTAAAGAATTTAATCAATGGTTCACCACTATGCTAAACAAATTTCAACCCGAAGCTAAACCCACTCAGGAGTTGCAAATCGAAGTATCTGTTAATTCTCTCCCAGCTTCTATTTCCATGTTTGTGAAGAGGGCTGCCAAAACAACATTAGATGAGAATTTTGAAGAAGCCAAAACAATAGAATTCCAAATGAAGGGATGTAAAGAAGGCCAAGTCTCATTAGTTAAGAAGGAAGTTCAACCTCATCCCAGGAGGGGACTCTTGTTGACTAGACCCATAGGTAAATAAACAGAACAAGGTCCTGAAAAGGGAAGTGGAGACATAGAAGACCTAAAACACATGGTTAAGAAACTGTCAAATGAAATCATATACATGAAAATAAGTGCAGGAGAAGGAAACCAAGGCCAAAGGCCCTATAAACCCTTTTTCAAAATAAATCCACCATTAAAATCAAATGAATCTCCCCCAGGCAACTTAAACATTGACCTGGGAAATGTAGCATCTGACTTTTTCTGTACCTATCACCAAGAGAAACACTCTGAAAGAGGCTGCCCACAATGGGTGCATGCCATGAATTTGATGTCCAACCAGTTTCTAGATGAGTTTCCCTAACCAAACAATCAAGTGGCTCAGTTATCAATATTGTTGATGAGGAAGAAGTTGATCCACTAGAAGAAACAACCATGTTGATATGGGACCTTGACCTACCAATTCCTTCTGACGACCTATTTGAGGTTCAAGAACCACTCGTGGAGGTCTTGGTTGTGCAAACACGAAGTAGGGGTCAGTCTATCTCAGACGACCTTACTACGACTCAAACTTCAGGAGGAAAACCAACCCCAATCACCCAAAAACACCTTTTTGTCCCTCGAAGAAATCCTATAAACATCCATACATGAGAATCACCCAAGCTAGACTATAACATAGTAGAATATTTAAAAAATTTGAAGGCAAATATATTGGTCATGGACATCTGTAGAATCCCGCAGCAAAAGGACTTTATGTTACAAGCATTAAAATCAGTAGAAAATCCTACAACAAGCACTAGCCAAGGAGAAAATCCAACTCCCACAGATCTAAGAAATAAACCAACTATAAACGCTTGCTCTGAATATAATAAGGGAAAGCCTTTTGTCCCACCATTCCTTTTGACATTTGAAGTCTTCAATAGAAACCTCCATAACAGTTTGGTTGACTCAGGAGCATCCTCCAATGTTATGCCATTGTCTATTTGCAAAAAATTAAACGCATTCCCTCTCAAAAGTGATAAACATGTGATACAACTAGACAGAACCTAGGTGAAGGTTATGGGAGAGATCAAAGATGCAATGATCAGAATGGTGACACACCCTAAATTTTTTCAAGTAATTGACATCATTGTAGTAGATATCCCAGAAGCTTATGGATTGCTACTGAGTCAAGATTGGTCCGAGAATTTAAAAGAATACTTTAGTATAGACTGGGATCACCTTTGGCTTCCATTAAAGGGACACATGAATATGATCAGAATCGATAGGGAGAGATATCTAAAACACATGGTCACTGACCTGGAAACCCTTAACAAGCCCTCGTCGACAGATTTTCCCGTGCTAGGAAATTATTCCTGTGACTCTGATTTCAGGAATTTATCCCCCCTCTCATCTAATGTCCCTCTTACTCAAAACTCTGAAATATGTTTTCAAGAAAATTTACCAACGATGACGGAGGAAACCCTCTTCTGTCAGGAACCAGTGTTAGGAATCACAGAATAGATAGGAAGAAAGGATGAAAGTGGTATAAAAAAGGAAGCTGACGGATTTCGCTCACAAATTTGGACCTTATACTTCGATGGATCTAAATATAAAGAAGGGTCATGGGTGGGGTGCATCCTCATTGATCCAAAAGGTAAACGAAATTTCATGTCCTATAGACTAGAATTTGAATGCACAAACAACACCATTGAGTATGAAGCTCTAGTACAAGGTCTAAATAAAGCCATAGACTTAAATGTTAAATAATTGAAGGTTTTTGGAGATTCTGAAATCATTGTTAGACAAGTAAGGAACACTATACATTGCAACTCTCCCCACCTGAGGAATTACCAATAGGAAGTGCACAGGATAATAGAACATTTTGAAGCCTTCAACATTACAACAATCCCCAGAATAAAGAACACTCTTGTTGATTCTCTGGTCATCGTTGCCTCAAGGATATCACCTCTAGAGGACTATGAAGCCTTTCGGTTCACTATGGAGCTACTCTACAAACCATTGGTTCCCAACAATATTTCTAACTGGAAGGCCTTTGAAGGAGATGAGCAGATCATAAACTTTTTGACCAATCGGGATAATTTTAAAGACTTGGCTATTGACGATGAAGTATTTCAGGAGAAATTAGCATAAACAAAACCTCATATAGATCAATTGAATGACAAACCAAGGTCTCACATGATACCAAAAGGGGTAGCCAATTTAGAAAACCTTTTTGACTTAAGGAAAATATTCAAAGGATCAATGAACACAAAGACGGGGAGTTCATGTCCCATGTATGAAACTATAAACCTAGGAACCTCAAAAAACCCTAAGAATATTAATCTCGGAAAGATAGTATCTAAAGAGGAAAGGAAGGCCTATCTCAAACTTTTCATACAATATCAATATGTCTTTTCATGGTCCTACCGAGATTTGAAAACTTATGATACATGTATCATTCATCACACCATCTTGTTAAAACTTGGAGTGAAACCCTTCCAACATAAGCTCTAGAAGTACCACCCATCCCTAGATCCTCTCATGTGTTAGGAGTCAAAGATATTAATAGATGCTAATATTATCTTCCAAGTTAGACACTCTGCATGGGTAGCAAATTTGGGTCCTATGAGGAAAAATTTTGGGGAGATCCACCTATGTGTAGATTTCAGAAACCTCAACAGAGCTTCAGAAAATGACAACTACCCAGTCCCACTAATGGAGAAACTCTTGCAGACCATGTCTGGATTTGATATTTTCTCTCTTCTAGACACTTTTTTGGGTTACAACCAAGTTCTAGTTTCATAGGAAGACTGTTTGAAGACGACCTTCTGAACCATGTGGGGAACCTTCGCTTATAAACATATGCCCTTTGGGTTTATCAATGCAGGGGAAACCTTCCAGAGGGCCATGGACATAGCATTTCAGAGATTAATCAACAAGTGTGTAGTAGTTTATTTGGACAATGTGACTATGTATTCAAAGAATAGAGAAGATCACATCCAACACTTAACCTAGATTTTCAAAAAGTGTAGGAAATACGGTATATCCTTAAACCCTAAGAAAACTATTTTTGGTGTCGAGGAAGGTAAATTGCTAGGTCATATTATATCTCAATCAATAATTCGCATAGACCCAGAATGGATTAGGGATATAGATCAGCCCCCATTACCCCACAATAAAAAGGCTATGCAATCTGTCTTTGGGAAAATCAATTTTGTGAGGAATTTCACCCTCGATTTCACTGAAAATATCAAACCCTTACAGAAAATGATCTGCAAAGATGTTGAATTTAAGTGGGATGATGAATGAAAAGGTTCTTTTAGCAATATTAAGGCTGTGATATCTCAATCCCCAGTGTCTCAAAGTCCCTCTTTTAGCAAATATTTCTTCCTCTATACTTTTTCCTCCGACCAATCATTATTTGCAGTATTGACTCAGAAGGATGATGACAACAATGATGTCCTGTTGTCATTCATGAGCACTAATCTCCAAGGGGCCGAACTAAGTTACCCTTCTATATACAAGTAGGCTTATGCATTATACAAGGCAGTGAAACACTTCAGATCTTACATCCTAAAGAACCATACCAAAGTCATCGTGCCTCACCCTACAGTCCAATCCTTATTCACTCAACAGGAGATGGGGGAAAGAAGAGGAAATTGGATGGCAATAGTCCAAGAATTTGATTTCGATATAAAACTTGCTAAACTAGTTAAGGGACAAGGATTATGCAAACTGACAGTTGAAGCCCAGGACCATGTAAATGAAGACCTCGGATGGGAGAATGAATTGGCATTATGGTGTGGTGAAGCTTCATATGTATCCCTAGGAAAATACTCTTGGTATGAGAAACTGACTTATCTCCTACATCATGAGACTTGCTCGGATATCCTAAATCCTAGGTAAAGGAGAGCCCTCAGGTTAAAATCAGCACAATATTGCCTCATAAATTCGATACTCTTCTGTTTTAATTATGATGGGGTACTTTTAAGGTGTCTCAAACGCGAAGATGAATACAAGGTTATGAAGGAGCTCCATGATGGTCCTGCAGGTGGACATTTCATAGGAAACACCACTGCTCACAAAATACTAAGAGCTGGGTATTATTGGCCTACTCTGTTCAGGGATGCTCACACATACGCTAGAAACTGTAAAACTTGTCAAATACACACAGGGAGGGAAAAGAGAGCAGATGTCCCACTCCAACCTGTGGTCATTTCTAGGCCATTCTAGCAATGGGGGTTAGATATCATAGGATGAATTACACTGAGTTCTTCAAAACATCATAGATACATACTGAATGCCACAAACTATTTCACGAAATGGGAAGAGGTGATCCCTCTGACTCATGTAAATGAAAAGGTGGTGATCCAATTCATAGAACAATAGTTGATCACAAGGTTCGGTATTCTTAATGTTCTTGTTTTTGATCATGTCGCTTACTTTTTGTTGTGTTCTTTTCATCACTTGGGTGAGAAAAAGAAGGGCACTTACAAGTCTAGTTGTGACTTCTAAATAGGACAAAGGTTAGTGTATGAATCAAACAATTCAATCACATGAAATAAACAAACAACTAAGCTAGAAACAAATAAAGAAACAAAACTAAAATGCATAAGGAAATTAGAACCAAAATCAATCAAGCAAATGACCAATAATCATTCGACCAATGGATAACTATATTAGTGGGAAAACATCGTAGATAAAGGAGGACTTATGGATCCCCTCTTCCTCCTTGGGAGGGCTCTTGAGTCCCCTATGTGAGAGCTCTTCTTACAATGATAAACTAGAAAGAAAATGGTGAAGAAATCCAAGCGTATTCCCTCAATAGGTGAGGTGAATAGCTTATTTAGATGATGCTAGTATGCTTCAAGAAGAAAAGAGGTTTCTTGTACGAGAATAGAGACATCATAACAATACAATGAGATTCTTGAATTCTTAGTGCACCCATGGCCTTTTTTTATAGCATGTCTTTGAGGCAATATCCAACTAGTCTTTAGTGTGAAAAAGGGGCCCTTTAGGGCACCCTTAGGTCTTTGACCAGCCACCCATTTGGATTTAGCTCAGATTTGAGGGTCAAATCAATTTGGGAGCTAGTCCAAAAGTGGGTGAGGGGCCGACAAGAACCATAAATGCATCATTCATAGGAGTGTGTGGCTTTTCTTGTACACAGTCACGCATCGGGCGCATGTGTTATCTACTGGCTTCTTTGTCCTGTGCACGTGCACACCCTTCCTTTAGTGTTTTAGTGCATGTCAATTTTTTGACCAGTTGTATAGTTTGTGCCTTTTGGAAATGCATTTTTGGGTCTACAGGTGAAATAATAGGTGTTTGGAGATGTTGTATTCCTGTAACCATTTTCATGCGATGTTGTGGATGAAATTTAAGTGATAACACTTTTCTTCCACCCTATTAACAGAGTTTTCTCTAGACAAAGGAATCATAATCAAATAATCTGCAAACTACTATTCACAGGGGAACAGAGTGGTAGAATCAACCAATAAGAACCTAGTGAGGATATTAAAGAAAACAATTACAGATAACTAGAGGAATTGGCATAGTTGACTTCATAATGCCTTATGGGCTGATAGAGTAACACCAAAGGAAGCTATAGGAAATTCTCTGTACTTTATGGTATACAGACAGGAATCCATTCTCCTGAATAGGCTATATCTTCCATCTCTTCAACTTGCTCAGTATTCTAGAGGACAACCCTCATCAGTTATACAACAAAGAATTGATACCCTCCTCGTGTTGGAAGAAGAAAGGGAGAAATAAAAATTGAAGTTCATGGCTCATCAACAGATAGTTAAAAGGTGGTTTGATAAGAATAAGGCTAAAGAGAATAATTTTGAAGTGGGAGACTTAGTCCTAAAATGGGACAGAGCAAATGAGTCGAAGGGAAAACATTCTAAGTTTCAGAATCTATGGCTCAAACATTTTCAGGTAGCCGATAAAATTCGAGTAGGCATGTATCGGTTGCAAAATATGAGGGGGCAATCTAACACCCTCCTGGTGAATGGCCAATCCCTAAAAAAATATTTTCATTAAAAAAAATGTATATATATATCTATATCTGTTTGTGTGTGTGTGGGTATGTTTTCATGATGTTTTTCTTTGAGGAAGGTTGATTGCAAAGTTCATTCTTGTTTTTTGTTTCTTGTTATATAACTTTTTCACTTTTTAAGTTTGTGTTTACTAAGACATTGGTTCACCTTAATTCATGCGATATGACAAACTTTGTTCCTAACTTATCGCTTACATACAACACAAGAAGCGTTGGGAGAACTGTGGTTTTTTTAAAGGGTTTTCTATCTAACCTATGCAGATGAACAAACTTGGAAAAGTGATGAAGTGTCTTCTTGGTGGTCTGGTAAAACCTTGAGGGAAAGGTGGTAAGATGGAAAGGACTACATGTACCTCAAGACATAGCTATCGAAATATTCACCTTAACCATCTCATTTTGCAAATAACAGATGTCCTCCTCTCCTGCTCGCTCAAGGCATTCTACCAAAATAAAATCAACTATATCAATGAGTGCACAGTAGGAGAGGGTATGCATATAAATCCATTGGGGCTATGGATTCTCACTGGCAGCACAGCAAGGTCTGTGATGTCGGGGTGACTCCATCGAGGCTATGGATGCTTGCTGGTAGTGGAGAAACATGATAGCAAGTGAATGATGATAAATAAAGGGCCTGGTTCCAGTGAATTCTTTACTCAAATCTTGTCAAAGGGGGCGTGAGTTAGGGTTACAGGAAACAAAGGTGGAATAAATGTTGAAAACCCCATAGGCAAGCCCGAATGCACCAACCAGGGAATTTCAAATGCAAGGATAAAAGAGGCTCTGATAAAAAACTAGTTAAGCTCTTAACCATCTTTCACATCAACTGATCCCGAGGTAGGAACAAAGATTCTGCTTTCACAAAGTAAGTCGTCATTTGTTGAGCACTCAACACACCCTAAAATCCTTTATCAAAATTTTTACTTTTTGGGTACCACTTGATCTTCTGCATTGTCTGATTCGATTTCATTTTTGGAAATGTTTATCTTTTCTTATTTTCATGACTCTCATCACCTATCCAAGTTTGCTTGAAATTATGAAACCCCATGACTAAAAATACCTTAACACCTAAATAAAGGATTGGCAGCGAAACACTTCACCCAATGTTCTTAGGTTCAACATTGGGAGGAATTCAAAGAAGAAAAGGAACCACTCGGAAAACCACAGTCCCCAAGCACCGATCTCCATTGACATTGGTAGAAGGAAGGTTTGGTTTGCGTTAAGTTTTTTGCATAAAGCTATCGTCGATAGCCGATGCCTAACGCACTTTATCCAAATCAAGGAAAACCCAGAAGGATCACAACAAACATTTTGACCACGATAAAATTTATCCCCAATCCCCGATGCATTTTTGGCATCGGGACTTTTTCAAGGGAGCCAATCTGAAATCTCTTTGATAGGTTTATCACCGATCGTCGATCTTGGACACTTTTCGGCATCGAAAAGATAAGGTTTTTTTAGAACAAATAACTTAAGGAAAGTTCTGACTCCAATTAATACAATCGAATTAAGTCACTGGTCTTCAATACCACGTGTCTTTACCAGGTAAGAGAGTCATACGGTCTACTTCTATCCAAAGTCATTCTTGGTTCCCTAGGTCCGAGTCACACCTCTGAGTCAGCATTTTCATGTCAACAGTGTAGGTAAGATAAATCGGAGTCGAAGATTTTCACAGGAGGATATCAACAAAAATGTTCGTAGCACAACCCTGATCCCCGATCCACCCACTGAAAGAGCGACACAACATGACGTTTTAGCATTAGATATGATCAAATTTTGAGCATTTAAGGAGCTAATTAATATTTGATCCTGCATTAGTTTCTACCTCGTGCGCTAATCAAAAAAGTCGTTTAAAATCACCGATAGACCACATCACCACCTGCCCCTCCGTCATCAACCCACGATGAATTTAAGTTCTGCAGATTCGATGACAGATTTATTGAAAATTCACTCATAACCCGAATTGAATGGCTGATGTGACATGGTAAGATATTTCATGTTTAAAATCTCTTGAGTCATTGTGAACGAAATCATTCTGTGCGTAAGAGAATTCTAGAGCATCTGAAGGAGCAAGATGAACAACTCGAAAGCTATATCGACTCTATGATTATTGAAATAACTAGGTTTTAACAAGCTTCAGAGGTATGTATCCGAGTTTGTAAATTTTACATGGCTATAATTTATGTGTTCATCCAGTTTTTCACGGTGTCTGAAATTCTTCTTAAGTTGCAGGAAGAATTCCGCCAAGAAATCCAACCACCAGACACTCGCTGAGAGCCCCAAAGATAAAATAACCAGAGAGGGGCAAGGTTCTTCTCTAGAAACCATGAGGAAATTGGAGTACATCCCTAGGTCGTAGCCTATCGTCAAGACAATAACAAAGAAGGTTTTCATATAGCCTCCAACCTTTGGAAATACATAGGCAAGCATTGGGTCCAAGATGGTGCTCCCACAGTGGAGAGATCTCTTTAACAATATTAGCTGAGAGGAATACCCAAAATATGTCCCACACTACGATCTGGATGTAAGGGCACTCAACGACCAGGAGTTCCCAAACATCCGACAGTCGTATCTACATATGGTGGCAAACAGAACCCCCATTTTTTCCTGCACAGAAGTCCTGAAGTGGCTCATCGACCACACCGACACACAGAAATGTTTAATCAATGATGAAAATGGTGGGTGTGTTGGAGTGTTCCTCTCGGTAGAAGTTCAAAAATACTATAAAATGAGAGACCCTGAGGAGCGGCTAAACACAGACTTCGTGGTGAAATTCTACGAATGCCACGAAACTAGCCGAGTGATGGCCTCATGGTGGAGGGAGGACAATTTTACCAAATGGATCACTGGCTAGTATGGGACAGTTGACCTAAGGGATCCATACATCTATTTGATGGCTCTCATCTACCGACTGTACGGAGAGAAATATTGATCCAGGTTTTCAGAGGCATGGATGCCTTTGTAATACATAGTTGCAATCGTTAGGTGCAACTTCAACTGGGGAGAAATAATATCCAAGAAACTAAGCATATGTGTGCAGGAGGCCCAAGCAGCGAAGGAAGGGGAAGCACAGACCTTTTACATAGCTTCATACCTTCTCGATGTCATGTGCACCAGAAACATATTCACTGGCATGAATCTGAGCTGGCATGTTGTATAGCTCCTAGTCCATGTCTACTTCAGTGTGTTATGGGAAAACACGTATAAGAAATCTTACTCCCTCATCTGCGATGAATTCAAATCACAAATTTATTTTATTCTTTTTAACAAGGAATGCCCAAGGCTATCGACAAAATCCAAGAAGAGGATATGCAAGGTAGGCCATTGGTATTTGGACGAGAACACCACCTACATCAAGGTGTTTGGGGCCACCGAAGCACCACATCTCCTACCATATCATGTCCCAAACTAGCTTGTCATAGGAGAAATATGTTATCAAACCATCTTGCAGGGCTACAATGCCACCCTAGTTAAGAAAAAGAAACGATCTTTCATACCCTACAGTTTCCATGTAGGGTTCTACTTGGTAAAGGATACCGCTCAAGCCAAACAAAAAGGGTTGAGCCAACTCGAACTAAAATTCCCAACGGGCCAATTCTGCAAGCATGATTCAAAGGACCTGGTCCTGCAACATGCTTCATAGGTGTCGTCATGCTGGTCATATGCTCACGACAAGTTCGAAGAAGAAGACTTCACAAAGAACGCCCAGGATTGGGAGGAGGTGGTGCAAAGGATGGTTGACCTGAAAATGATCAGGTTCAAGGCCATGAGCATGGATGAACATGAGGCAAAAATAGAGAAGTCGAATCAAGAGGCCCTTAAAGCTAGGGAATAAATCAGAGAGGCAGAGACAACATAGGTGGAGAACAGGGGACTGTCTATGACACTTGAGGCACAAGAAAGGGGATTTCTCCTAATGGAACAAGCACAACAAGTAATTGATTAGCTACAGATTGACCCAGACCTTGTGGAAATGACAAGGGTCCCTGTCGAAAACCCAATCGAAATCCAAGTAGGTCCAAGTGACCCAAAACCAATACAAATTCAAGAGATCATCGGGTTGGATAACCTTGAAGTTTCAACGCCACAAGCCGGATATCTAGGGGACATTTCAGCTCATCCAGAGATAGAGAGGACATTAGGGAGAGAAAGTGAACCAAACCTCCTCCATGAATTAATAATGATCTATGATGATGAGGAGAGTTTGTAGGTTTCTCTAGTGACTCTGGTGTAGATCACAAAGGAAAAGGAGTCCGAGAAGGCATCTTCCCCAGCTCTCGATGCTCAAATTCAAAGCCTTCTACAAAGTGACCAAGAGGTCAAAAGTGTCTTAGAAATCGAGCTACTCGATGTACCAAGGACCCAAGTGGACAGCCCAAAGGAAGAGCTAGGGTCAGGCGAATAAGAAGAAGAAGTTCCATAGCAGGAAATCAACATCCCAATAGTCGATTATCAAGTAAGTACCGAGCCTTCCCCTGATGCTTCAATTTCAGCCGGTACGTTACCTCCAGATGACAAACAACCAGAGGCCTAACTTTTGGAACACACGAAAGAGGTTCAATAACCCAATATTGAACAAATATACATCATCGAGAGCTTGGGAAACATGCTTACTTGGGGAGAACAGCAAATCTCTGAAACCTTGGATGAGGTCTCTGATATAAAATCCATCTCTTATGACCGAAAGAGGAAAGAAATCATGAAAAAAACCACCAAGAAGAGGAGGCTTACTCTAGATCACTCCATCCTCATCACCACAGAGAATAAATTGATTAGCACGAATCATGCCAAGACGTCTCATATTATCAGCGCAGGGATGGAAATCACAAATGCCACCCTGAATAGAGAGAGGATGGATGAAGAGGAGTTGTTCATTGTGTTGAAGGATTTGGAGCATCTACGCCATTTGGAGAAATATTATCAGGACTCCACACAGGTCGCAGTGTTCCTGAGAAGTGAATTCCAGGAGGCCTATAGTAAATTTACGAATGCGTGGCACCTTTTCACTGCATGGATAGTTGATTTCCAAGAAGACACCCTCATGGCACTAGAGACGTGAAAGGATATGGAAATATGGTATGAGAAAGCACACCAAGCAATGGAAAGGATTGACTACATCATCGTGGTTCAACAGGGTTGAGACGTCGAAGAGCATGGCATCCAGGTACTAAGGGATAGTAGCATCAATCGCATAAAGAAGTCGGTCGAATACTAGGTGAAAATGGCCCAAGAACCTCATCAGAAAATCCAAAATAAATGGGACGAGTGCAAAAATATTTGTACCAAGATTAATCGGGAAATGAGAGACATCGGCCTTCCAGAATTTGGCACACTCGATGATTTTGTCAACTTGCATGACATAGTAAAATTACATGCTGAAAAAGACTCATCGTGGGCTGTGGAGATAGAAAATTTGGCAAACATGGCGCCAAGTCAAGTGCAGAAGTTCATGGAACACCTGATCAAGGCTCGAACAGTGTTGCAACAATTAAGTGCTAGAATAGTCAAGTATTGGGCATGAGAAATGGAGATAAAGGAGATCCTTTCAACCCCAATGGACCAACACAGATTCTTGTATGCCAACACATGTGAGGATCTCTTCATCAAATTTTCAGAGTACGAGAAGATTCATCCACTCAAGTGAAACCATTTCAAAACTCTTAGAATATTTAGCTATGAAAGCCCCATGTGGTGATGTTTTGTTTCACTTAGCTTGCACTTTTGATAGTTATTTTTAGTTAATAATATGTTATAAATAAGGGGATCAACCTATAAGAAGAGGTTGATGGTTTTTGCAAAGACCCCTCATTTTGGATTGTAAAGAACTATTTTGTAGCTACCTTAATTGAGAAGTCTTGTTTAAGACAAGAGACAAGTTTTTTGTTTTTCATCAAAAGCGTGTGTGATTGGATCTGAAGAAGAATTATTTATGATTTTATCTCATGAATGGATGTTGTAATGAGTAAGAGCCTCTGACTCTGTTGATAAGTTATCTAATTCAATATTTTTATAGTTCTTGTCTCTAATGATGAAAATTAAATCATTGTGTTAATATGTGATTGATGATTAGAACTAAGGAAATTATTTTCCTTGCCATCGTTTATTGCATGTATGTTTTCTTCTGATAATCATATCTCAGACAATAATTGGAACACTAGCAGTTAATGTATTAGTACTAGGCTTGTTGTAGGTGTAAGAATCATTTCCTGCATGCTTGAGCACGTGGGTTATCCCAAGCTTAGTCTTCTTCAGTAGATAATATTTCCCCCCTTGTTACCCAACTATTTTACACCAGCATTTATCTTGTATCGGTCCCACCTATAAGAGAAACTACAAAAAGAGAACATTCAAACTGAAGGAGGAGCTTTTACAAGAAGGCATCTTGTCAATCACTACATAAAGCCCATCGATTAATTGGTTGAATCGCAAGATTTGGAGAACCATTCCACCATTAAATGGTGCAAAGTCTAATTGGGCCTTGGTGGTGGGTTTGGTTCCTACTTTTGAGTCATATGGATTCAGGACCCCTCAACAGGTTGTTTATTTGCAAAATTCATATACATAACTCCTTTAAGACAACATCATTTCTCCTGGCATTTCTTATGTTGCATGTAAGCATGAGTCAAGAGCAGATTTTGCTACACCGTATTGATTAAGGTCAACCAATGCGGAACACAACTTTATTGCACAAAAATATTACACAAAATAAAAACCGAAATAAAGGACTCCACAATCAGTCTGCCTAACACCTACAAAATAAAATAACACGAAAACACACACATTTGTGTTTTTAACAGAAATATTGTTTTAGGGCTTGGCCATTCACCGGGAGGGCATCAAGTTCCCCCCTCACATTCTGCAACTGGTATGTGCCTGCCCCAATTTTCTCAGCTACCTAGAAAGGTCTGAGCCATACATTCTGAAACTTTGAATGTTTTCCCTTTGGTTCATTTTCTCTATCCCATTTCAGGACTAAGTCTCCTACTTCAAAATTCTTCTCTCTAGCCTAATGCTTGTCAAACCACCTTTTAACTATCTATTAATGAGCGATGAAATTTTATTTTTCTTTCTCCCTTTCTTCTTCCAGCATGAGGAGGGTATCAATTCTCTATTGGATAACCGATGATGGTTGTTCTCTAGAACCCTGAGCAAGCTAAAGAGATGGAAGATATAGCCCGTTCAGGAGAATGGATTCTTGTTTGTATACCCAAAAGTACAGGGAATTCCCTATAGCTTATTTGGGTGTTACTCTATCGGCCCATAAGGCATTATGAAGTGAACTATGCCAATTCCTTTGATTGTCTGCAATTGTTTTCTTCAATATCCTTACTAGGTTCTTATTGGTTGATTCTTCCACTCCATTCCCCTGTGGATAGAAATTTGTAGAGTATTTGTTTATGATTCCTTTGTCTAGAGAAAACTCTGTTAATAGGGTGGAAGAAAAGTAAGTAGCATTATAAAAAACAAGAACAGAAGGCATATCAAACCTTGTGATCATTTGTTTCTCTATGAATTGAATTACTACCTTTTCATTTACATGAGTCATAGGGATGGCCTCTTCCCATTTCATGAAATAGTCCGTAGCAGTCAGTATGTATCTATGTTGTTTTGAAGAACTCGGTGTAATTTCTCCTATGACATCTTAGCCCCATTTCTCAAATGGTCTGGATATGTCCACTATTTTGAGTGGCATAACTACTCTCTTTTCCATCCCCGCACTTATTTGACAAGTTTTACAGTTTCTAGCATATGTATGGGCATCCCTAAATAGAGTAGGTCAGTAATAGTTGGCCCTTAGTATCTTGTGAGTGGTGGTATTCCCATCAAAGTGTCCACATGCAGGACCATCATGGAGCTCCTTCAGAACCTTGTCGATAATTCACACGGAAGAGCACCAAATTTATGACGTGATATTATGTTGATTTTAGTATGAGAGCTCTCCTTTCCTTAGGGTTTATGTTTTCTGGGAAAGTCCCATGATGCAAGAGATAAGTGAGTTTCCCATACAAAGACTCCTACCTTGGGAGAATATATAAATCTTCACTACACCATAATGCCAATTCATTATCCCACCCAGAGTCTTCATTTACTTGGTCTTGGGCTTCAGCGGCTAGTTTACACAATCCCTGCCCCTTAACCAGTTTGGAAGGTTTTATATCTAGATCAAATTCTTGGACAACTTCCATACAATTTCCTCTTCTTTCCCCCATTTCCTATTGAGTGAATAGGGATCAGACTACAAGATGAGGCACAATGACCTTGGTGTGATTTTTTAGGATGTAAGATCTGAAATGTTTTACTTCTTTGTACACTACATAAGCCTCTTTGTCTATAACTGGGTAATTTATCTTGGCCCCTTGGAGATTATTTCTCATAAATTAGACTGATGCCTCATGTTTTTCATCATCCTTCTAAGTTAGTACTGCAACTAAAGATTGGTCGGAGGCAAAAGTATAGAGCACAAAATCCTTGCTAAATTCGGGACTTCAAAACACTAGAGCTTGAGATATTACAGTCTTAATATTGTTGAAATAACTTTTTCATTCGTCATCCCACATAAATTCAGCATCTTTGCACATCATTTTTTGTAAGGGTTTGATGGTTTCAGCGAAATCAGGGGTGAAATTCCTCACAAAATTTATTTTCCCAAAGAAGGATTGCATAGCCTTTTTGTTGTGGGGTAAGGGAAGATGAGCTATCGCCTTAATTCATTCAGGGTCTATGCGAATCCTTTCTTGAGATATAATATGACCTAGAAATTTCCCTTCCTCGACACCAAAGATAGTTTTCTTAGGGTTTAAAGATATACCGTATTTTCTACACCTTTCGAAAATATGGGCTAGGTGTTGGATGTGATCTTCTATATTCTTTGAATACACAGTCACATCGTCCAAATAAACTACTACACACTTGTTGATTAGTCCCCAAAAATCCATGTCCATGGCCCTCTGGAAGGTTACCTCTGCATTGATTAACCCAAAGGGAATGACTTTATAGGCAAAGGTTCCCCACTTGGTTCAAAAGCTATTTTTCAATCGGTCTTCCTCTGAAACTAGAACTTGGTTGTAACCTGAAAAACCATCCAGCGGGGAGAAAATATCAGAACTAGACATGGTCTGCAAGATTTTCTCCATCGGTGGGACTAGGTAGTTTTCCTTTTTTGATTCTCTGTTGAGGTTTCTGAAATCCACACACGGGCTTATATCCCCATATTTTTTCCTAGAAGGAACAAAATTTGCTACCTAGGAAGAGTGTCTAACCTGAAAGATAATTTTAGCGTCTAGTAATTTCTTTAACTCCTAACACATGAGGGGTTCCAAATATGGGTGATACTTCTGGAGATTTTGTTGGAAGAGTTTTACTATAGATTTTAACGAGATTGTGTGTTGGATAATATGAGTATCATACATTTTCAGATCTTGGTAGGACCATGCAAAAACATCTTGGTATTCTCTGAAAAGTTTGAGATAGGCTTTCCTTTCTTCTTTAGACACTGTCTTGCCTAGATTTATATATTTATGGTTTTTCATGGTTTCTAGGTTTATGGTATCGTACATGGGACATGAGCTCCCTGTATTTGTTTTTGTTGACCTTTTAAATATTTCCTTTAAGTCAAAGAGGTTCTCCAAATTGTCTACCCCTTTCAGTATCATCTGGAACCTTGGTTTGTCAGTCAAGTGATATGTTTTACTGTTAGATAGTTGGCTTAGGTTGATGGAAATATGGTATGGATTGTTGGTTTTCATTGATTTCAACCATTTGAGAGTGATATTGTAGATTGATTTCAACCCTTAGTGATTCATGTCAATCCTTGGAAAAAGTCTGGTAGCAAATTTCGATTGCACAAAGGTTTGAGTAATGGACGCAAGTTTTTTTGATGTATAATGGTATGAGTTTTAATATATTTTAAGGAAATACTATTATATATGGTTAGTACATGTTATTCCATTTCCGGTGGTATGTGGAACATCACATAACTCCTCACGGTTAGAGAGTTATGGCCATGTGAAGTTGGAGAACCCAGATTTGGGTAATGGACCCAAGTTTGTTTGATGTATAATGGTATGAGTTTTGATATATTTGTAGGTAAGACTATTCTATATGGATGGTACATGTCATGCCATTTCTTGTGGCATGTGGAACGTCACATAACACCTCACGGTTTAAGAGTTATGGCCTTACGAATTTGGAGAACCCTCATGAGTCATCTAGAAGCCCCAAAAGGTCAATGTAGTCAAAGTGGTTTAAGAGATTTTTAGAAGGTAAATAATAAAGTGAAGTGATGAGTGTACTATAATTCAAATTAAATAAAAAATAAATTATTTAAATAATAAAATTAATGGAGAAATTACTAAGTTTACAAGTGGTTAGAAGTGGGTTAGCCCTAAAATAAGGAAAGTGGTTTAAGATAGTTAGAAGGTAACCCCTTGAGGTAAAGTGAAGTGATGAGTGTACTATAAGTCAAAGTGGATGAAAAATAAATTATTTAAATAATAAATTTAATGGATAAATTACTAATTGGACAAGTGGTTAGAAGTTGGTTAACCCTCAAATAAGGAAAGTGGGTTAACATGGTTAAAAGGTAACCCCTTGAGGAAGCTACATGAAAGTATAAATAAGAGGCAAGGCTCTCTCATTTTACATAACACTTGAGAATATTGGATATCTATAGGTGACTGAGGTAACCAAAGGATATCTAAGACTAATTTCAGAGAGAAGGTGAAGTAAAGAAGGCCAAAATTGAAGGGAGGATAAATTATTTTGATGATGCTTTCTAAGGTATGTTATTTACAGGTCATCTCACCCTTTTCGCAATAATTTTTTTTATAGAACGATTCAGAACTTGAAATTGATAGGCCATTGAGAAAAAATATCCAAGTAGTTTTGGTATTAAATTCATCTTGTGGGTTGTTGTATTTTTAGAGTTACACTCCATGGCAAATAGGGTTTGTGGCTAGTCCTGAAACTAGTCTAAAACAGGTATTTCGGGTAAAAACGTCATAACTTCTTCATAATAGATCCAAATTAAGTAAGACCAACATTTTTTGTTATACTACAGTCTGTAGTATTCTATTTATAATTTTTATATCCATACAACAAATATTCTGTGTGGGGCACACTCTACAAGTTCGCTCTCTAGAATAAGCCAGAATTCAACAAGGTATGCCATTTTTGCTATAACTCCTTTTATGAGAGGATCCAAGTAGTGACACTTGGAGGAATTGCATAAAGCACATTGAAGAACATTGTGTACTATTTTCATATCTTTATTCATTATAGTTACATAGTTATGATTATTTCAAGTTAGGGTTGTTGACTAATTCAAAACTAGTCATGTGAGACTAAAGAAAAGTTTGATGAAAATGCTAGTCTTGTTGGGCCCTTCGTTTTTGGGAAAGAATTGCACAAGTTTTGCTTAAGCATGAGTTGTGCAAACTTCATCTAAGGCTGGAATAAAGAGTAATAGAAAAGTAGTTTCGAAAGCCAGTGCAACGCCGGCTAAGCAACAAACGGTTGCAACAGAACAGGGAAGCATGTAAGCCGAGAAGGAAGACACAACCTAGCTATATATAGGGCTGAATATAATTCTAAAAGGGTTTGTTGGTTGGTTTTTGTTGTTGTTGTTATCAGTTCAAGTTTTGTTGTTGGGTTAACAAATGTACTTGTTGTTAGCTCATTCATCATTGGTTGATTAGAGTTGGGTTGAGTCATGTCGATCAGAGTCTCCCAAGGTTTTAGGATAAGTTGTTGCTACTTGTTGTAAGTTGAGAAGATAAAAGTAGAGTCTGTAATGAATGAGACCTATCAGTTGGGTAATTAGAGCTCTATGGATGGGGCCTAGAGCCAAGAGTCTGTACTGAACCTTTCTATGTAACTATGAGTCTATAATGAAGGAAAGATTCTGGAGATAATATGAAGAAGGACCAAATTTTCAAATATGATGTGTCTTTGTATGTCTACTTATGCATTATAGTGTTCCTTTATGGTTTATGAGTTATGCTTGATGGTTCTATGATTAATTGTTTCTCACAACATAAGTAGGTTCAATTATTGCAATTAGATGTTTCAGATCTGATGTTGTCTCTTGCGCAAAAACAAGAATGAGTTATGAATGATCTATGGATCCTCTTTAGTCTTTTCCTTACCCTTCCCTATTTATCTATCTCAACAGAGCTTTGGGTGAAACTTCTTCTCTTCAGAGGAGATGAAAATTCCAACACTCTAGACTACATGGTACCTTTTGTTGGTAACCTGAGAAGGACCCTGGTCTGATCAAATTCGCGCCAACAAAATGGTTTTGTTGTCAGGAAATGTATTAAAAGGGAACCTATAGGAAGAATTCTACCGTCAATCCATAGATATGGCATTGATCAATGGTGGGAAAGAAACTGTGATGCCTTCATATGGAAAGAAGCGAAACTAAGAAGAAAATCAGTGGGAACTACTAGGGAAGCAATCTTTTACTCAGAAAGATCAAGTGACAAGTACGATATTTTATGGGTTAAATTCCCAGAAGAATTTTTTCACTGGATCAAGAGGCTCCAAGAAGCTCTAGAGTTCCAGGGATAGGTCAAGAAAATCTGTGCATGGGATACCAATAATTTAGCAGCACTCCAGAGGATGGATTGCCCAGTCATGCAAGCTTTAGATTTATGGGTTAGCACCACAATAGAAGGATACATAATTGAATTTGCAGCTAAGAACCACCAGTCTTTCTCGCTGGAAGAGGAAATTTTCAAGAAAGGTGCAAGGGAAAGACTGTTAAGAGAGATCCCCTTGTTAATTAAGGCTTTCTTGATGGAGGAGGGGATGTTGGTTATGTCCCTGACTGATATGGCAGCGTAAACACCCTCGCTTGGGGTAGGGCGAGACGGGGTGAGGGTCATGGCATGAGAAAGGGGAAGGGTTCTTTGAAAAATGGGGGAGAAACAACAAGAAATGGATTCAAGAGATGAGTGAGCCTTGAAGAGAGCCACCATAGTTGAGAAGTGGTGGTGCAGTAAGATCAAGAAACCCGCAAGACAGTCTGAAAAGTTGAGGAAAGAAGGAGGATCGAGAGAAATAGAGGAAAGACAGATGGAAGAACTACAGAGGATGAGAAGACAACAATGACTTGCCAGTCAAAGATTAAATGAGAGAGAAGAAAGGAGAGCAAGAAGTCCCCAGGAGGCGAGATGAAAAGGAGGAAGATCGGATGTAAGAGAGGAGGAAGTCAGCATGAATCTTGGAGGATAAAGAGAAGATTTAGCCCCGATAACAGGAGATATTGGTAATCTGGCTGAAAAGATCACCCCAGTGGAAGCTAATGAGACCCCCAATATCAAAGAAAACCACCCTGAAGCTAGTGGAACCAGCCCCGAATCACCCATACCCCAAGTGCCTTCTATACAAGCAGTAAGTTTGATACTACCTTCTTATGCAAGTCTTTTTCCAGTACAATTAGTTAACCAGTCACAACCAGAAAATGCAAGTATAGGGAGGATATTGGGATCCCCTAGTAGATCCCAAGAAGGACCATTAGGGTTCATATTGATACGAACAATAGGATCAACACTGGCCAGCCATGTAGGAGGTTCGATTGCCCGATACCCAGAATTTTGGGGTAAGGGAGATGAAGACGTTGAACAACACTGGTTCTTGTGCGAAGCAATCTGGAGATCCAGAGGGACTCTAGATGCGAATAAGTTGGTCGAGTTCCAGACTACCTTGATAGTTCATGCTCTCAAGTGGTACATGAATATCATTGAACCAGGACTGCCAGGGACGCAAGGTCAAGCATTCACACTTGGCTAGGTATGGACAAGGTTCATAGCAGATTTCAAATTAAATTAGTCAGAACAACAGGCTTTGTCTGAGTTGTGCGAGATCCATCAGAGGGAAGGTAAATCATCCTAGGAGTACAACTAGAAGTTCAAATATTCCATAGGGAGGTTGGCACATCCAATCCACAAAGAACATCAAAGGGAGTGGTACATTCAGGGGCTACTACCTCTGACTCGGATTTTGCTAACTCAACAATGGATATCCATGTTAACAGACACCTTGGAACAATCGATGAAGATTGAATCCATGGCAGGATACCCTGGGAGCTTGAGAGTAACTCGACCCCCAGTAGATGTGAATCTAGTGCAACTACAAGGGCAGATATCAACACTTACAGAAAAAATTCAAGAGCTAACAATACCTAGACCAGGATGACCATAGGTTTGGTGCACTGGATGCTATACGGAAGGTCATTTGGTGAATGAATGTCCATGAGTGAGAGGGTTGGGACCTCCTCAGAATCTAATGGCACCCCCACCAGGACCCACGGGAGGATTTTCTCAAGTATCGACGAACTCACAATTCCATCACCTCACCCCATATTACACTTTCCCAGGAGGCCAAGCAGCATCGACAAGAGAATATTGCAAGATCTGTCGAATCCATGGGCATGGGTTGAGACAGTGTCCCATCATGCAGAAATATTTGACAGTACCAAACACAGTACATTGTGAGTTCTACGCATCCACCACACATACTACCACCAATCAATGTAGAGCGTTGGATGCACTTGCGGACAGGCTAGACCGAACATCATTCAGGGTAAATGAAAACCCTCAGGGACCAGGATGAGGTCAATGAGGTGGAGCTGGAGGAGATTTCAGAGGAGTAAGAATTGGCAAAAGAGGACCAAGAAGATGTTATAACTATGATGAACAAGTTCACTTGGATAGAGATTGTCCTCATCCAAGGTGGCCATGGTGCTCTCACTGCAAATACAATGGACACGCAACTGAAGACTACCCAGAGTTAATTGCAAAGTGGGAAGATAGAGTACAACAAAGAGGAACTAACCTTATCATCTCAGAGATCAAGAGGATTTCTAAGGGACAATTTCCAAACCTTAACATTGTCAATCGAGGAGGAGTGAAGATAGGAGTTGATGTTGATACTCTACCCTAGATTCAAAAAGCAACACCTAAGGGAGACAGGTATGACCCCCTGAAGAAAAAATTGTTCTTTAAAGATTCCATAGAAGTATTCTAGAATATTCCTAATCATGAAATGCAAGACAACCCCCCTTAGCCAGTTTTATACCCTAAGGTGGCACAAGTCCTTGCTTCACCCCCTACACCCAGAAACCCTGTAAGAATACCAAGACAACCTGAGCAACCTCAAAACATAGTTGACCTCTGGTTTCAATTATTCTCTGACATTCTAGGGAAGGATCAACTGACAGAGAAGTTGCACAATTCCCTGTACCTATTCTTAGGGAATGAAGAAACCTCAGAAGCAAAGATACGGTCTAACCTTCCTGAGAACAGTACTAAGAGAGTGCAGCGAAGAAAAGTAAGAACCAGAAAAGAATTTTGACTAGTAGCCTAGTTAGACGACTTCGAAATTAAGGACGTCATGTTGGACCTAGGATCAAATGTGAACATTTTGCCTAAGAAGACCTGGGAATTCTTAGGAAAACTGAGACTAACATATTCCCAAATTCAGTTAAGAATGGAAAACCAATACTGTATATTTCTCATAGGAAGACTAGAGAACATGGAAATCGATGTAGCAGGAGTAAAAACAGTGGCTGACTTTGAATTCATTGAGATCATGGAAGACAAGGACCTCTACCCTGCACTACTTGGCATCGATTGGGCCTACAACAATTATGCAGTAATCGACTTAAAGAAAGACACCATGAATTTTGAAGCTGAGGGAATCAAGGTAGTTCAACCTTTGGATCCATATGTAGGACCTAGGTACACAGAACCAATAGACAATAATATGGAAGGAGAATACCTAGACCAGTTGTACACTATAAAAACTGGGACAAGAAACAATTATATAAACCTAACTACAGATGGATTAGGAAGCTAGCAAAGTATACAGTCAGCAGACGAAGATTCAAAACTAGATTTTGATAGTTGGCAACAAGGTTCTCACGAAATATTCTCAAGAAGATGCGCAACTGTCAGAATGACCAGATGGGTTGGGATTGAAGTTAGAGAACACCTAGTATATGATGGCACCTCAAATCTAGACAATTTTTTGCAGAACATGGAAGATAAAGTGAGAGAAGATCAAAGAATCTCGGTACTAGATATAGCTTTTGAGAACACCCCTACTAGATGGTGGGCCACTCATAAATCTATACTTAGAACTTGGGACAAGGTGAAGCAAGATATCAAGTATAGGTTCTGGAATAAGGAGCAGGCAGAATCAGGGAGGCAGACGGATCTCCATGTTGCGCAACTGTTCAGTGGAGAATCGGACCCTAGAATACACATTCAACATTGTGTGACACGGTGGTAGGCTGCGGAGATACCCTCTCACTTCTAGGTTCAGGTATTTCCCCATTCTCTAGGCCTAATCCTGAAAGCTTGGTTTATACATGAGGAAACCAGAAGACAAACTAGCGATTGGAAAACACTGGCAACTCAATTTTGTAAGGACTTCTCATTCACAAGTAAGTACCTTGAGCGTGAACTAGTCCTGCAAAAGATTAAAGAACTTATTTTTACAGCCAATAGTGATCAGAGATCAGACTTTGTAGTTTGTCCCAAGCATACCCAAGAACTTCATACTAAACTCCACTTACCCTTAGAATGCTATCATATTAGCAAAGCTTCAGAAAGTCTAGATGAATTAGAAGAACTGAGAAATCTAGCCATCAAAGAGACCGAGGGGAACAGAGAAATCCAAAACACCATACCTAGCCAGGCCGATAGTTCCTACAGTCACCCACTAAAATTGCAGAGACTCAACATAGGGACCAAAGAGAAACCTAAAATAGCTATGGTGGGAGATTACTGGGACAAGTAAACTAGTCAGGAAATACAGAGTTTACTGCAGGAATATGAGGATTTGTTCCCAAATACTTTTTCATAATTGAAGGGAATCAAATGAGTTATGGGAGAAATGAAGATTGAGTTAAAACTAGGATCCAAGCCTGTCAGACATAGGCCATACTATATTAACCTGAGAGTAAAAGAGAAAGTTAAGAAGGAGATTAATAAGATGTTAGAAGCAGGTCTTATTTTTCCGGTAGAAAAAGCAGAATGGGTCAGCCTGATAGTCATTCAAAGAAGGAAAGACACTAACGATATTAGAGTTTGTGTGGACTACAAAAGCCTCAACTCTTCCTGTGTGCACGACCCCTTCCCAACACCCTTTACCAATGAATTCCTAGAACAGGTTGCGAGGAAGGAAGCATACGTTGATTAAGGTTGGTTGTCATTGATGTCAACCCTTGAAGAAAGACCCGTAGCACAAAGTTTTGGGTAATGGAACCAATAGTGTTTGATTTAAATATGACTCATTATTTTTTTTTCATGGTTGATAAGAAGTAAATATGGATGAACTCCAAAGTAGTCCCCTTATGGTGAAAGCCCTCACGGGAAGACGCTTTGTGGAGTAATAGAACCCATGCTTAATTATGGAATAATGAGATGAAGGAAAGTGAATTTTTCAGGGAGAATATCCTATATGGATAGTTCTTGTCATGTCATTTCCGGTGGTATGTGGAACGTCACA
>JZKD02S2246911.1:226646-245686 GCA_000966675.3 Picea glauca
AATGGCCCCGGAAGTTAAAAACTGCTAAAAATAGTAAATTACCAAAATTGCCAGAAACATGTTTTGGGCCAGTTGGAGAAGGTGGGTGGCCACCGATATCCACCTGGATCAGAGGTAGAAACTCGTTCAGATCACTCAATGGAAAGAGGACCCCCCCTACAAATGCGAGCACCCACTAATGCAGCTCCGTAATCTATGGACCTGGTACAGTGGCCAGTGTCACAATTGTTTGGACTAATCAGAGCCTCCATAGACCAACTAGAGCAAAGGCTCTAGGAAGCCGATATATCAACCAAAATTGCCAAGAAAGAACATTTTGTTGCACAAGCATGTAGAATGCAGGAAGAACATGATAGACTCCAATTCTAGCGCAAACTGGAAAAAGTGTGGGAAAAACTTGCAAAATCCTAGCCAGAGATTTAGAAGGTTGCGCCCGACCTACCCGAAGCCAACCATGTAAGCGAGCCAGAGCAATAGATCGAGTTGTTACAAGAAGCATGGACACATCTCGCTACCCACGTTGAGCAGATACAAGCAAAGCTACAACAAGCCCAACAACAAGTAGAACAACAGCCTCGGCAACTGCAGAAACAGATGCAGAAGATAATACTACAAGGAAACAATGCTCGAGCATCACTGCACAAGCACACAGTGGACTGCACCAAAATATTCAAGGAAGTCAGCGATTGGATGGGAATCATCACTTGATGGACAAAGTGTGCACAAAGATCCAGGTGTTGAATGAAGAAGTTGCGGTAAAAATGGACCCTATGGAGCAACAACAGAAGCTCGACCAAATTGAACAGGCTGACAATGATCTGAATACACTCTACGAGGCACAGTCCGTAGCCAAGAAAGACTTGCACAAATTTTGACCAGTCAATCAGACAGCCTACATGCAAATGCATCAAGTCGACACAACAACAGATTCCGAGTGGAACTCGTTGGTTGTGGCCAAGCCAAAGGAGTATAGAAAAGAGACAACACAACAATTTCTTGCAGAGGCATCACTCCTTGCCTGGAAATGGAAGGAAAAATTTGAAAGCTTTAGGAAGTAAAGCACCGAGCCTTAGAGTTGGTACCATAATTGGGCCCTTTGTTTGAGGAGGTAAAGGAAGAAAAGGCACAAATGGAAGAGCTTAAAGAAGAAGAAAAGTCAGACAAGGCAAAACAACAGTTGCTCCTAGAGGATATGAAAGAACCAAGTGCTTGACTTGAGGATGAGTCAAGGATTGTGGTAGGAGCCTGTTGGGCCCTTCGTTTTTGGAAAATAATTGTGAGTTGCACAAACTTCATCAGAGGCTGGAAGAAAGAGTAACATAAAAGAAGTTGTGAAATCCAGCGCAATGCCAACTAAGAAACAAATGGTTTCAACAGAACAGGGAAGCATGTAAGCTGAGAAGGAAGACACAACCTAGCTATATATAGGGATAAATATAATTGTAAAAGGGTTCTTTGGTTGGTTGGTTGGTTGTTGTTGTTGTTATCAGATCGGGTTTTTTTGTTGGGTTAACAAATGTACTTGTTGTTATCTCATTCGTCATTGGTTGATTAGAGTTGGTTTGAGTCATGTCGATCAGAGTCGCCCAAAGTTTTGGGATTAGTTGTTGCTACTTGTTGTAAGTCGAGAAGAGAAAAGTAGAGTCTGTAATGAATGAGACCTATCAGTTGGGGAATTAGAGCTCTGTGGCAGGGGCCTAGAGCCAAGAGTCTGTACTAAACCTTTCTATGTAACTCTAAGTCTGTAATGAAGGAAAGATTTTGGAGATAATATGAACAAGGACCAAATTTTCAAATATGATGTGTCTTTGTATGTTTACTATTGCATTATAGTGTTCCTTTATGGTTTATGAGTTCTGTTTGATGGTTCTATGTTTAATCGTTGCTCGTAATGTAAGTAGGTTCAATTCTTGCAGTTAGATGTTTCAGATCTGATGTTGTCTCTTGCGCAAGAATAGGAATGAGTTTTGAATGATCTATGGATCCTCTTTAGTCTTTTCCCTACCCTTCCCTATCTATCTGTCTCAGCAACACTTCGAATGAGACTTATTCTCTTCGAAGGAGATGAAAATTCCAGTGCTCTAGACTACATGGTACCTTTTGTTGGTAACCTAAGAAGGACCCTTGTCTGATCAAATTTGCGCCAACAAGTCTCTTGTTGTTAAAGTTAAGGAAGGTTTGCAGGTATGTGATCATATACACTAGGTCTGTTACAGATTTACAAATCAGATTTGGATGATGTAATTGATGAGGTATTTTGGTTGAGGTACATGTTGGGTACATGGTTGAGACAAGTAGTTGATGAGTTGGCACATACATGAGGTGTATAGTTGATGATGTTGGTACATCTTGATGAGTAGTTGATACATGATTGGTCCATACTTGGTACATGGTTCGAGGCACTTGTTAGTAGTATTGTTGACACATGGTTTATGGATGATGTAGCATACTTGTATTGGTATATTATTAGAATCACATATTGATCTTGGTGATGATTATGAGTTCTTTTGTTATGCTTGGTTGATGCACATATTTGAGAGTTGTCTTGGTGAGTAGATCTAATTTGGTTGATACGATTGATGAGACAGGTTGTTGTGATAGGTTGTTTGGACAGGTTGGTGTGACATGTTATTTTTACAGGTTTGGTGCATGGTTGATGCACTTGTTCATGTTACAGGTTGAGGTACAGGTTGGTGCATGGTTGATGCACTTGTTTATGGTACAAGTTGATTACAGGATGGTTGGTACAGGTTGGTGCATGGTTGATGCACTTGTTTATGGTATAGGTTGATTACAGTTTGAGGTACAATTTGATGCATGGTTGATGCATGGTTCAGGTTATTGGTACATGTTGTTTGGTAAAGGTTGATTAGTATAGGTTTACAGCAGTATATCTCACAGTGATAGTGTGACAGTGGTTCCATCATTCTACTTATACGTCAGGTCAGTTGGATGGGGCAAGGACAGGTGGTTGTAGCCACCTTCCAATTGTAGCCAGAGAACATAGGGGGTTGTAGCCTCCTTCTAGTTGTAGCCAGAGAATTGGGGAGTTGGAGCTTCCCTCAAGTTGTAGCCTAAGAAACTAGGGGGTTGGAGCCTCCTTCCAGTTGCAGTTGGAAAACAAAGGAAGTTGGTGCTTCCAATGAATGTAATTCTTAAAGACATATAAGAAAAAACATTTTGTGGTTTTCTCCTGCTTTGGGTATCCATGTAAAACACTGGTGTACTGTGTATGTGTGTGATTGCTCATTTGTTCATTGTTTATTTACTCTGCAACTATTGGATGATAATTCTACATTGATATAACACTTGCATTTTATGGTGAAAAAGGATTATATTGTTCTATTACCGATTCACCCCCCCTCTCAGTAATCCATCATTTACCTCTTTGTTCATGGGGATTAGTTTTTACTAGTTTCTCTTGGAATACTTCGTCATCAATAGCCGGGTCTTTAAAATTTTCCTGATTGATTAAGAAGTTTATGATCTGTTCATATCCTTCAAAGACCTTCCAATTAGAAATATTGTTGGGAACCGATGGTTTTTAGAGAAGTTCCACAGTGAACCAGGAGGCTTCCTATTCTTCCAAAAGGGATAGCCTCAAGGTAGAGTTTTCTAGGGAATCAGCAAGAATATTCTTTGTTCTGGGGATCGCTGAAATGTTGCAGGCTTCAAAATATTCTATTAGCCTACGCACTTCTTGTTGATAATTCCTTAGGTGGGGAGAGTTGCAATGTATAGTATTCCTTACTTGCCTAATGATAATTTTTGAGTCTTCAAAAAGATTTAATTATTTAATGTTTAAGTCTATGGTTTTCTTTAGCCCCTACACTAAAGCTTCATACTCGGCAGTGTTATTAGTGCATTCAAATTCTAGTATGCAGGATAGGAAATTTTGTTTCCCCTTCGGATCAATGAGGATACATCACGGTCTTGACCCCTCTTGTGACTTAAACCCATCAAAGTACAAGGTCCAAACTTGTGAGCGAAAATCATTAGCTTCTCCTTGCCTACTAACTTCATCCTCTTCCCTTATTTTGTTTGGGGTTTCCAACAGAGGTTCTTGACAGAAGAGGGTTTCTTCCCCCACTACCGGTAGATTTACTTGAAAAAACATTTTGGAGTTTCGAGTAAGTGGTACATCAGATGAGAGAGGAGATAAGTTGTCGAAATCAGTGTCACAGGAGTAGTTTCCTAGTACGGGGAAATCTGTCGATGAGGGTTCATTGAGGGCTTCTAAATCGGTGACAGTATGTTTGAGATACATTTCCCTATCGATCCTAATCATGTTTGCATGTCCCTTTAATGGAAACCAAAGGTGAGCCCAGTTTGTGCTAAATTATCCATTCAACTTCCTCGACCAATATCAACTAAGTAGTATTCCACAAGCTTCCGGTATATCTACTACAATGATGTCAATTAATTGAACAAATTTCGGGTGTGTATCCATTTTGATCATGACATCCTTAAGTTCTCCAATAATTTTCACCTAGGTTCTGTCTAGTTGTATCACATGTTTATCACTTTTGAGAGGGAATGCATTTAATTTCTTGTAGATAGATAATGGAATAACATTAGAGGATTCCCCTGAGTCAACTAAACAATTATGGAGGTTTATGTTGAATAATTCAAATGTCAAGAGGAACGGTGGGACAAAATGACTTCCCTTTTTGTCTATAGAACAAGCATTCACATTTGGTTTATTTTTTAGATCTTTGGGGGCTGGATTTTCCCCTTGGTCAATGTTTGTTATAGGATTTTATACTGAATTCAAGGCTTATAACATAAATTCCTTTTGTTGGGGAATCCTACACATGTCCATGATCAATATATTTGTCTTTAATCTTTTTAGATCTTCTACTATGTTGTAGTCTAGCTTGGGTGATTCTCGTGTATGGATGTTTATAGGATTTCTTGGGGATACAAAAGGTTCTTTTGGCTGATCAGATGTTTGTTTTCCCCTTGGATTTTGGGCAATGGTAAGGTCATTTGAGACCGAATGACCCCTACTTCACATTTTCACAACCAAAACCTCAGCGGGTGGTTCATGAACCTCAAATATATCATCGAAAGGCATTGGCAGGTCGGGATCCCACAAAAGCGTGGTTGTTTCTTATGGTGAGTCAACTTATTCCTAATTATCAATATTCATCACCGAGCCACTTGATTTTTCGGTACGGGAAACTTTGTCTAGTAACCGATTGGCCATCAAATTCATGGCATGCACCCATTGTGGGCAATCTCTTTCAGAATGTTTCTCTTCATGATAAGTATAGGAAGAGTCAGATGCTACATTTCCTAGGTCAATGTTTAAGTTGGCTGGGGGAGGTTCGATTTCTTTGAATGGTGGGTTTCTTTTAAAAAAGGGTTTAAAGGGCCTTTGGCCTTGGTTTCCTTCCCCTACACTTATTTTTATGTCTACGATTTCATTTGACAACTTCTTTATCATCCTCTGTAGGTACTCTATGTCTCCACTTCCCTTTTTGGGACCTTGTTATGTTTTCTTCCTTGGGGTCTATTCAACAAGAGTCCTCTCCTGGGTAGACGTTGAGCTTCCTTATTAAATAGTGAGACATGGCCCTCTTTACATCCCTTCATTTGGAATTCAATTGTTTTGGATTCCTCAAAATTTTCAGCTAGGGTATGCTTGGCATCCCTTTTTACAAACATGGAAATAGAAGCAGGGAGATCATTAGTGTATACTTCAATTTGCAACTCCTAAGTGGTTTTAGATTCGGGTTGGAATTTGTTCAAGATAGTGGTGAATCATTGATTGAAGTCTTTAACCTTTTATTTTGAAATCATGGTGGCGGAGAACAACTCAGCCATTAAATCTTTTGTAGTGGTTTCTTCTACAAATTTGTCTAAAAAATCTTTTTGAAACTTCTTCCAACTATTTATGGACCCTACAGGCAATTTAAAAAACCACGTGGAGGATGAATTCTCAAAGGTATAGGGGAAAATCCTGCATACGACATCTTCATTTTGGACATTCATCAGTCTAATAACTAGTATGAACTTTTTAATATGGTCTTCAGGCAATCTTGAGGTTTCAGGGTCAAATTTAGAGAGTAAATTTTCTGGATGTCGGGGGAGGTTATGTACACATTCGGGGATTGCCAGAGCATCTCTGGCCAACCAAGGTCGATTATTCTGAGGTGGTTTTCCCCTCTCTTCATTATGATCATTGTTATCCTCCATGTCGTCCGACTCTGAAACTGAGCAATCTAATTAGATTAAGGGGATGTTCGATCTTGGTGAGGGAAAAATATATCAGGTCTTCTACCGTGTGAACAAAAACCTGGTTGGGGGTACTAATCGTTGGTCTGCTTACTTGTTTTATACAAGTAACAGAGCTAAGGGTAATGATCCAATTTTTCAGGTGTAAGCCCTTTTGATTATTCTAAACTGGTTCAACTCCTCGCGGGGAAGAGCATAAGGTATTTCATGGAACAAATGTTCTTCCTCTTGCTGGGGTGAGTTACTCATTTCAGGAGTACTCAGTGTATGTGGGTTTTATTGAGAATGACTAGCAATGCATGTGGGATATTTTGAATCTATAATTTGTGTGAAATATTATATCATAAATATTGTTAGCCATTCATTCAACAGGCCCTCCTTCTAGCGCCAATTCTGTTGAGGGGTCATAAACCCCTTAAACTCAACAATAGGAACCAAACTTGCAACGGAGGCCCAATTAGACTCTGCAATGTTTAATGGTGGAATGATTCTCTAGATATTTCTATATGATTGATTTATCAATGGGCTTTACGTGGTGATTGACAGGATATCTTCTTGTGAAAGTTCCTCCTTCAATTTAAACGTTCTCTTTTGTATTTTCTCTTATTAGGTGGGTCTAATTAGAAGATGGGTGTTGGTATAAACCAACTGTTTAAAAAGGGGGGGGGGGTGGTTTCTTAACTACTAGAGAAGGTTGATCTTAGCATAACCCTAGTGCTCAAGCATACAGAAAAATATATTCGCACCTGTGACAAGCCTAGTACTAATACATTAACTTGTTGGCATTTCAATTATTGAAAGAGATACAATTATCGAAAGAAAACATAAATGCAATAAAATGATGGAAAGAAAAATAGTTTCCTTAGCTCTAGCATTAATCACACTTTAACACAACGATTTTCTTTCATCATTAGAGACAAGAAATACAAAAAAAATATTGAAACAAATAACTTATCAATAGATTCAGAAACTCTTACTCATTACAACATCCATTCATGAAATAAAGTTGGAAGTAATTCCTCCTCAAATCCAATCAGACAACGCCTTTGATGAAAAACAAAAGCTTGTCTTCGGTCCTAAACATGACTTCTCAATTAAGGTAGTTTGGAAATATTTCTTTACAATTCCAAAAATGAAGGTCTTTGAAAAAACCCTCGACCTCTACTAAAAGGTCAATTCTCTTATTTATAACGAATCATTAACTAAAAATAGTTATCAAAAGTGCAACATAAGTAAAAAAAAACATCGCCACATGGCGCTTCCATCTCTCTGTCTTCTAAGAATCATCAAATACTTTCACTGAAGTGGATGAATCTTCTCATACTCTGATCATTTGACAAAAATTTCCTCGCATGTGTTGGAATATGGGAATCTATGTTGGTCCATCAGGGATGAAAGGATTTATTTTACTTCTACTGCCCATACCCGATACTTGACTATTTTGACACTTAACTACTGCAATATTGCTCGTTCCTTGATCAGGTGCTCCATGAACTGTTGTACTTGACCTGGAGTCATGCTCGCCACCTTTGCTATCTCTGCAGTCCATGTCGAGTCTTGTTCTGCATGTTTCTTGACTATGTCATGGAAGTCGACAAATTCCTCGGGTGTGCCAAATTATAGGAGGTCGATGTCTTTCAACTCCCGATTAATATTTACCCAGCACCTTTCACAACCGACCCATTTTTCCTGAATCTCCTGCTAAGGTTCCTGGGCCATTTTCACCCAGTATTCGGTCTCTTTCCTGATCTGATCTATGTTGATGTCCCTCATCACTCGAATGTCATTCTCTTCAGTGTCTCGGTCATTTTAAACCATGTTTATGTAATCACTTATTTCCACTTCTTGGCAAGCCTTCTCGTACCATATTTCCACGTCCTTGCAGGGCGCTAGTGCCATAAGGGTGTATTCTTGGAAGTAGGCTATCCCTACAGTGAAAAGGTGTCATTCATTCATGAGTTTGTCATAGGCGTCTTGGAACTCACTTCTCAAAAACACTGTGGGATGTGTGGAGTCCTGATAGTATTTTGCCAAATGACGCAGGTGATCCAACTCCTTTAGCGCAATGGCCAACTCATTTTCATCTCTTCTTTCTCTTTCCATGGTGGCATCTGTGATAGCCATCCCTGCCTCGATAAGTTTGGACGTCTTGGTGTGCTTTGTGCTAATCATTTTTTCCTCTGTGGTGATGAGAATCAAACTTTCGAATGTAAGCCTCGTCTTCTTAGTGGTTCTATTCATGATGGCCTTTCTCTTTAGTTCATAGAATATTGCTTGTATATCGGCGAACTCATCAACGGGTTCGGGGATTTGTTATTCTCCCCAAGTTAGAGTATTCCCCAGGCTCCTAGCTGTGTATATTTGTTCTAGGTTGGGTTCTTAAACCTCTTCCATATGTCCCGATGGCTTGACTTTCATTTTTTTCTCATCAGTTGCTAAGGTATCAGCCAACACTGAAAAACTAGGGGAATGTTCAGTACTTACTTGGCAATCGATTGTTGAAATGTCGATTTCCTATTGTGGAATTTCTTCTTTATTTCCTCTTGATCCTAGCTCATCCCTTGAGTTGTCTATTGGGGTGTATGGTACATCGAGTAGCTCAGTTTGTAAGGTGATTTTGACCTCATGATCTCTCTGACAAAGGCTCTGAACTGGAGCATCGGGACACGGGGTAAATGCACTCTCAGGTTCTTTCTCCTCTGTAATCTGCACTAGCATCGACAGGGACACCTCCAAACTCTCCTCATCATCATATATGGTTATCAAGCCGAACAAGGGATTTCGTACACTTGTTCTTCCTGATGTCCTCACTATCTTAGGTTGGGTCGAAATTTCCCCTTGTGATCTGATCTTTGGTGGAGAAACTTCAGGGTTTTCTAACCCAGTGATTTCTCCAAGTTGCATTGGCTCTAGGCCACTTAGCTCTCCTCGACTTTCGATTGGGTCATCAGTGGGCATCCTTGTCATTTCTATCAGATCAAGGTCATTTTTCAATTGATTAATGACTCTATGTGCCCCTTCTAGCAAGAGTAATCCCCTTCTCTGCGCCTCTGTGGTCTTTGCCGCTCGGATTTCTTCCCTGGCTCTAAGGGCCTCTTGAGCCGATTTCTCTATTGTCTCCACCTTTTCATCCATGCTCATGGCCTTGAACCTGGTCATATTTGGGTTAGCCATTCTTTTTACTACCTCATCCCAGTCTTGGGCGCACTCTGTGAAAATCACATCCTCAAATTTATTATGAGCATATGACCAATAGGATGATACTTGTGAAGCATGTTGGAGGACCAGGCCTTTAGGTTCATTCTTGTGGAATGGGTCTATCGAGAACCTGAATTCAAGTTGGTTCAACCCTTCTTTTTTGGCTTGAGAAATATCCTTTACCAGATAAATCCCCACATGGAAACTGTAGGGTATGAAAGCCTGCTTCTTGTCCTTGACTAATGTGGCATTATATCCCTGTAGGATAGTTTGATAGCATATTTCTCCAACAATGAGCTGGTCTTGGACGTGAGTAGGTAGGAGATGTGGTGCTCCGGTGGCCCCGAACACCCTGATATAGGTTGAGCATTCGTCTAAATACCAGTGGCCTACCTTTTCTACCATTTTCTTGGTTGTTGTGGATAATCTTGGACATTCCTTCTTAAAAATAATAAAATGAATATGAGTGATGAATTCATCACAAATGAGTGCGTATGATTTTTTGTACCTGTTCTCCCAGAATATGTTGAAATAAACATGAATAGGGAGCTTCGCAACATGCCAACTTAGATTCATGTTGGCGAAGATATTTCTCATGTAGATAACATCGAGTAAGTACGAGGACATGTGGAAAGTGGGTGCTTCCCCTTTTTTCGATGTCTGAGCCTGTTGTACACATATGCTTAATTGTTTACAAATTATTGCTCCCGAATTAAATTTTCTTCCGAAAATCATCACCGTGTATGCTAAGGGAATCCATGCTTCCAAAAACTTGGAGCATTCCTTCTCCCCATACAGTCAGAATATGAGAGCCATCAAATATATGTATGTCTCCTTCAAGTTAACTATCCCATATCATCCATTTCTCCTATTGGTAAACTTCTTGTCCTCCTTCCACCATGAGGCCATAAATCGGATGGTGTCATGGAATTCATAGAACTTCACCATGAAGTTTGTATTTAGCCACTCCTCTGGGTCTCAGAGTTTATAGTACTTTTGAACCTATGTCGAGAGGAAAAATCTGACACACCATCCATTCTCATCATTGATCAAGCACTTATGCCCGTCTGTATGGTTAATTAGCCATTTCAAAAATTCTATGTAAGGGAAAATAGGGATTCTGCTCGCCACCATGTGTAAATATGACCATCGGATTTTCAGGAACACCTGGTCATCGAACAACCTTATGTCTGGGTCATTGTGTGGGATACACTCTAGGTTTTCTTTCTGGTTGATTATGTTGAAAAAGTCCCCCCACTTTGGGAGCATTACTTTGGATCTAGTGTTTGCTTCTATATCATCGAAGACCGAAGGTTGGACAAAGGCTTTCTTAGTTGATGTTTTAATGATTGGTTCTGCCCTGGGAGTGTATTCCAGCTGCCTCGCCACACCAAGAGAAGATATTTTTCCTGTCTCAACTTCCTTTAGCTTGGGTTCTCTCGGCGAACATCTGGTGGTTGGATTTCTCGGCGACATTTTACTTATAGCTAGAACATAGTTTAGAGACTGTGCAAGAAAATTGGATGCATATATAAATCACAACTGCCAAATTTGACAAACTTGAACACATACTTCTCCATCTTGATTACCCTGGAATTGATAATCTGAGGATCAACACAGTCTCGAGACGCTCTCTTTTCTCCTTCAGATGCTTTGGAATTCAAACTTGTGCGCAAAATGAATTTTTTCAAAACTGTTCTAGATATTTAAACAGGGATGAACTTACCTTGTCACATTAGCCATTCAATTCGAGTTATGAGTGTAATTTCATTAAATCTACCACCAGATCTTCAAAGATGTTTAAAATTAAATTCATCACGAGTTGACAGCGCGGGCGCAGGTTGTACCATGGCCTATCGGCAGTTTCAAATTTTTGTTGTTCAATCGGTGCATGAGGTAGAAAAAAATGTGGGATCAAGCATTAATTGGTCCATTAAATGTACAAATACGATCATATCTTATGCCACAAACATCCCATCGTTTCTCTAGTCTTGTTGGTGAGTCGGGGGTCGGGAGAAATTTTCGTTAATAAATTATTGCAAAAACTTCGATGTCTATCGATCTTTCCATACAGAGCTGATGTGGCAAGGCTAACCTGGGGGTGTGACTAGGACACATGAAACCTTAAGACAACTCAATATGAAACCGGGTTGTACGACACCCTTATGTGATACATACACGTGGCACTCGAGGCCGGTGTCTTCATTTACTCATGTTAATCATGAATTTCTTTAAGATATACGTTTAAAAACCCGATCATATATTTATGACACTGAAAAGTATCGAGGATCATCGATCCATGTTAAACCTACCCAAGTTCTCTCAGATTGAATGTCTCGAAAAAGTCCCTATGTCAAAAGTGTATCGGGGATCGGCAATCGACGATATGTTTGACGCAGACAAAAATGATTGTTTTAACCTTTCTAGATCTCCTCGACCTTGATAAAGAGCATCATTCATCGGCTATCAGGGATTTCTTTACGTCCTTTGTTAATGTCTATCCTTCTCGTATTTTGTCGATGTCGATGGGGATCGACTATCTCTTGAAACTTTGTGCGAATAACCCATGCAAACCAACTCCACCTTCTGCTGATGCCGATGGTGTATCGGTGCTTGGTGACTAGTGCAACTGTGTGGCCATTTTACCTTCTTGCATATCTTGTCGATGTCGAACACAAGTGCATCAATCGCGATGTTTAATTTCTGGTTCTTAATTGAAATGTCAAGTTCTTTTAGACACAAGGTTTCTTTTAACAAGTTCGAACACATCCGATTTTATCAATAAGATTCATGAAAACCAAACAAAATAAACCACCCCCCAAAGTGAAATCGATTTAGACAGTAAAAGAAAACAAGTGATACCCAAAAAGTGATAAAATTTCATAACGCTTTTAGGGTGTGTTGAGCACTCAACAAATTTTTAAACCATTTTGAATTTTGAAAAACTTCTCTTGTTTTACTCAAATTTTTCATATTCTAGAAAAAAAAAACATGTCGTAGAATTTCTAGATCTTATACCGTATGCACGAAAATCGAGGTGCAAGTTGGCAGTTTGAGAATTTTACTATTTTTTGCAGAATCATTCCCCTTGAGCTGGAGGTTCACACGTGCAATTTGGGTGAATTCTGACACACAATTCCGCATTTCGACATCTCTCTGGATAAAACCCATGTCCTCGATTGTCCTCTAGAAGTATTCCAAATTTTCGAACTATATCTGGTACAAGATGCCTATAGGATGTTAGTACTAGATGAGAACAGGTGAAAAATAATCATTGATACCGGATGAGCGCAGGTATCAGATGATTGTAGAACCTTCTGGTACTAGATGGTTGTAGGTATTGGATGAGTGCAGGTACCGGATCATGACTGTAAAACCTTCTGGTACCAAATGACTGTAGAACCTTTTTGTACCGAATGACTTGGAGTGTGAGTATCGGATGACCTTGAGTGTCGTCTTAGAAAACTGTCTTAATATTGTTTCCACAACAATTCTATTATATAGAATAAATCGCATAGATAACTATTCTAACTATCAATAAACATGAAAATCATAGGTTTAACGTTTATTACCTCATGTACACCAAGAGATAGCCAAATGAGTGTATCATTGAGCAATATGAATGAATTACTCATAGTTTTAGGCAACATATTCAATATAGGTAGAAACATTAAGGTGTCTATGGATGTAAAAAAGGAGATCCAACATTGATTCCCAAAACATTGAAGAATCTTAGAGGATTTTTGGATTTGATAGGTTATAACCGCAAGTTTGTTCGTAACTATGGAAGAATAGAAACACCCTAAACTGCATTAACTAATAAGGATGCATTTTCATGGACTCCAAAGGCAACTCAATATTTTGAACAACTTAAAGAGGCAATGTGTAAAGCTCCTTTCTTGACCACACCAAACATCACAAAACCCTTTATTGTGGAATGTAATGCCTCAGGAAATGGCATTGGTGTTGTTCTAATGCAAGAAGGAAGGCCCCTTGCTTTTGAAAGTCGGCCACTCAAGGGAAAGTACTTACACAAACCCATTTATGAGAATGAAATGATGGAAATACTACATGAATTGAAGAAATGGTGCCCTTACCTAATAGGTAGGCACTTCAAGGTCAAAACAGATCATGACGGTCTTAAATACTTCTTGGAACAAAACCTATCTTTAGAAGAGCAAAAAATGTGTGGCCAAGATGTTGGGTTATGAATTTGAGATCATCTAAAAAAATAGGAAGAAAAATGTTGTGGCATATGCACTCTCAAGAAAGGATGAAGATGTTGAGGCATTTATCTATGGTATATCTATCATCCAACCTAATTGGATAACAGAAGCAAGGCATGAATGGAAGAATGATGAAGAAGTGTGGAATCTCACTCAAAGGTTGTAGTAGGATTCCAGTGCATCCAATACATTTACATGGAAAAATGATTCACTGTACTACAAAGATCACGTATATTTATGTAAGAACTCCCAACTCAAACAAAAGGTTCCTTTTGGAATTGCACACCTCTTTGGTAGGAGGGAACTTAGAATTTTTGAAAACCTATGAGAGGGTCAACAGGGAATTTTTTTGGGATGGCCTTAAAACTGATGTTCAAAATTTTGTGGCAGAATGTTTGGTTTTCTGAAAAAACAAGGTGGAAATAGTTAAGACCCCATGTATTTTACAATCATTATTCATTCCAAGTCAGCGTTGGGAGGAGATTTCCATGGATTTCATCACAGGGTTACCAAATTCTGAAGGAAAGAGTGTCATCATGGTGATGGTTGATAGACTTACCAAGTACGCACACATTTTTCACTCTCTCATCCTTTCAAATCCAGGACAGTTGCTACCACATTCATGGAGACAGTTCAAAAGCTACATGGAAGCCCAAAGATTATTGTAAGTGACAGAGATCCCATCTTCACTAGACATTTTTGGACAAAATTATTTTGTTGTTTGGGTACTCAATTGGCTCATAGCTCATCTTATCATCCTCAATCGGATGGACAAACTGAGATAGTGAACAAATGTCTGGAAGGCCTTCGTTGCTTTGTCTCTAATAAACAAACACAATGGTTCTAGTGGTTACCCTTGGCAGAATGGTGGTATAATACTTCCTTTCATACTACAACAAAAATGACACCATTTATGGCACTTTATGGATATCACCCACCATCCATGACTTCTTCTCTAAAATAAAAACCTATGTTTCAAGTAGTGGAAGATCACATCGAGCATCAACAAAAATTTCTCCAACTCTTAAAGGACAACTTTAACATGGCATAAAATCGCATGAAACAACAAGTAGATCAACATCGTAGTAAAATAAGTTTTGAAGTAGGGAATTGGGTATTTTCAGGACTACAACCATACAAACAAATGTCCCTCAAGAAAGCTAAGAAGGATAATAAATTATCACCGAAGTGTTATGGCCCTTATAAGGTGTTGCAAAATATTGGTACTATACAATAAAAATTGGAGTTGCATGCATCTTCATGAGTACACCATGTTTTCCATGTTTCATGCTTAAAGAAGGTTATAGGTGACAAGATCCTAGTCCAAACTATATTTCCATAACTTGAGGAGGAAGGAAAAATCATATTGGAGCCTAAATCTATCACTGACACAAGAATTCGCCAGCTAAGGAATAGATCAATTTCGAAGTATCTCATTAAGTGGAAGAAACTACCTCCTAAATATTCCACGTGGGAAGCTGAGTCTTTTATACAGAAGCATCCAGAACTACTCAAGTGTTGAGGAAAACACTTGTCTGAAGGGGAGGGGCATGTTAATCCCTAAGTCATGGCACATTACCCCTTAATTGGGGCATATTACATTAGTATTGTTATTTTATTTATGTCGTCTTGGGTCCATTAGTTGTAATTGAACCTCCTAGTCTCCTATATATACCAAGGAGACCTTTTCATTTGGAATCATCTTGAAATTGTGAATTCGTATAATGTATAAAGAGGTTTCCCCCTCGAAGAGGATTATTATCTGAATTTCTCTCTTTGTAGATGAGTTGAGTACTTATTCTAAAGTTTTTATGTTATTTTGATATTTGGTTCTTAACATATTTCAACCCATTTTCCTAAATTTGTGTATGAACCTTCCAATTCGTGATTGAGTGTTCTCAAATCCAATCATTGAATGCATGTAAGAGGGTGGGTATGAGTGGTCACATCCCAAATTTATTTGGCACATGGGGGTTGAGTAGAATTAGCTTGGGGAAGAATGTGAGTCAAGAAAGGCAAGCCAAAGAAAAAAAATGTGTATGGGTAGAGACAACAGTTCTATACAATCGAGTTTTTGTGCATGAGGAGCAAGTAGAGAGAAAGAAAGAGACGTTGGAGCTGGTGCAAGCATGGAGGGAAAGTTTTAGATCAAGTTGGAGAATATTGTGTTGCATCATGTTGTCATTGATGCCAATTATTTGATTGATTGATGTCAAGTGAGTGATTAATGACAAAGGATTGGTTGGTTGATGATTGATGCAATATATATTTATTTTTCTTGATGAGAATGATAGATTTCAAGTGGAAACCAATCAATGAAGATGGATCAATGAATTGTCATTGATATGATGAATATGGATCAATGAGTTGTCATTGATACATGATGCATAGTTCTTGTATATGATGCAGTGATGGATTGATGTATAGATGACTCATTATTGTCTTATCATGATTGATAAGGTGCACAAATGGATGAACTCCAAAGTGGTCCCCTTATGGTGAAAGCCCTCATGGGAAGACGCTTTTTGGTTGAGTTGTGGTTGGGAGGAACCATGCTTGTATGTAAATTAATGAGATGAAGATCGATGAAGTTGTTGGTGAAAGTATCCTAGATGGATAGTGCTTGTCATGCCATTTCCAGTGGTATGTGGAATGTCACATAAACTCCTCACAGTTTGAGATTTATGGCCTTACGAAATTGGAGGAACCCCATATGAAGGCCTGAAGCCCCCAAGGTCAAAGAAGTCAAAGTGACCTAAAAGAAGAATCATTATTTAAATGATAAAGTAAAATGACAAAGTCTAGGTGGATTATTTAAATAATAAAGAGAAGTGACAAAATCAAGAAAGATTATTTAAATGATAAAGTAAGGTGACAAAATCAAGAAGGAATATTTAAATGATAAAGTATTGGAGAACTTTCTATTTATGGAAAGTGGTTAACCCAAAAATAAGGAAAAGAGGTTAAGCAACCTAAAAATGGGTAAAGTGACCTAGAGGATGAAAGTATAAATAAGATAGCTATGGACTCTTGTTTTTCATCCTTTTTGTGGATCAATGGAGATCTTCTTGTGAATATCTTTTGGAGTATTGATGTGGAGCTTCTTGTGAGAGAATATTATTGGTGTGGATCTCTTGGGCATGATTGAAGATCTATTCTGAGGAAGAGAGTGAGAGGAGGATCTCATGGATGCATCAAAGTTTCGACAATGTCGGAGATCTTGATGGCAAAATTCTTGGATTCACAGAAAACACTATTTTCTGATGCATACGCAGGTTGTTTGTGTATAGGGTGTGTATACATTGAGGTATACATGGGCTGCCTGTGCATAGGGTGAGTATGTACATGGGCTGTATGAGGACAAGGAGCATATAGTGGATAGAATGGTGAATACGTGTGTTTGAGTTGGTGCCAAGCTCTTGGATGATGAGGCAGGTTCCAGATCTGCATTCTATGGCCTCAAATCTATCACTGAGACATTGGTATGGTTACATTATTTTCTTGATGAATACTATTGTTTGATGTGTTGTGAATTCTTAGGGAATTCTTAGTATGGCTTCTATAATGTGGTTCAGTTTGGTTGATTTGGTTGATGGAGTGAGTAGTAATCTTTTGATTCAGTGGTGACATGATTGTTGTGGTATACTAGTTGTTTATACATGATTGAGATAGCATTCATATTGATTTGTTGTGGAGAATGAACAAGCTAATGAAGAGATTAGATGTGATGTGACTGGCTAGTGGTTAGTTTGGATAGTCAGAGACAGAGAGGATAATATATTGGTTGCAGAGGATCTGAGATGAACTCGAAGAACAAACCCTAAGAAGCTCAGAAGGTATACACAGGTTGTTGTATACACTGGCCACCTGCATACGCAGGTTGTAGTGAGCCAGAGCGCGTACACATGCGGGCTACACTACTTACAGGTCGCGTATGTTATCACTCTGTAAATTTCTTAGAGGTTGAAAAAGAGGAAATCTGCAAAGGTAACCTTAACCAACCGCTTTTAGAGCTGGATTCTAGCCCTTCCAGCTCCAGAGAGGGATCTCTCTGTATGATTTAGCTTTGTTTACTTTTAGGTTTTAGGCTAGTTAAAAAAATCATTGGTTTGTTTTGTTGTAAAAGGTTTTTAAAATTGGTTGAAACAAATTACACATCCATTGGGCTATGGGGTCTGTACTTAATAAAAACCAAGATGCAACCAGAAACGCTGAAGAGATCTTTCACAAGGCGAGATAACAAGCTTACTGGATCTTTAATAATTTAAGTGATGGACGGAAGAAATATTAGGAAAATAAATCCAATTAACAAGCACTTAAGAATCTCTTAACTGAAGATATTTAGAAGATGAACATTAAAATCTACAGAATCGGAGACAGGGTATCAGTGATAAATCCTGCAACATAACGCTATTCGTATAGATTAGTTATAGAAAGACAAGATGATCACAAAGCAAGGAAACATATAACTAAGAAAATCACATCACCAGTGAAACATGCGCAGGAATCCCATGAAAAACCTCTTCTTTATTAATGGTGGATCACGTCAAAAATGTTACAGCTCGATAACAACCGGGTGTGCAAATCAACAACCCTCAATACATTGAAAAAAGAAGTATTTATAAGTCAAAATACGTACGATCCTGTCATAACTGATCAGGACGTGTTCATACTATTATTAGCATAACTAACTCAACTAATAAAAAACCGTTGGGTGATTCATCACAACTGTTGGCTAAAATTTCTGGGTAGGCTGTTGGTTAGGTGCCTCTGCAACCTCTGCTGACAGGACAGCTGACTGGAAATGACAGCTCACCTACTAATCTAGTAGATCGCACAACACTTCCCAGCGGATATGATTTGGCACTGTCACTTTGAGCAACCTCCGGAACACTTCGTCCATGTCTGTGTACTTAGCGAATGTAGGCTTGATGACGAAAATGTGCTTGATTTCATGCTGGATCTCAATGTCCAACTGCAATGCCTCCATGAAAGCTCTGCCTGTTATGTTTGCCTATATTCCTGCGAACTTAGAACTGTCTTTAGATATTTCTGTCAGCCTTTTCTTGTAGTCCGGGAGCATCATTAATTTATTGTTGATGACTTTCATACCAGGCAAGCCTTTCCTCTACAAAGTGTCTATCTTGTGGAAAAACCTTTGCACTCCCTGATCCATGACTTGGATTTTCTCCTTGAGCTGAAGCATGAGGCTTCTCTTGGTCAGAACTCGTTTCACCTCCAAGATAGTTTCAGTCCTTTCCTCGATCTTCAATTCTTCTAGCTCCTCCCTGGTCTTTGAATTGAGGAACCTTATGATGTCATTGGCTTGTGCAGGCATGTCACCCAGCTCCGTTCTGATTTTTTCCACTGCCTGTT
>JZKD02S2246911.1:261008-271394 GCA_000966675.3 Picea glauca
CCGATATCCAATGTAAACCGTGGATTGGCGCGCTCCTTTCTGGACCGTCCAGATCTGTGCAAAAGTTATCTCTGACTTCGGACCCCCCCCCCTTCGTTAAAGGAAGAATGGGCGGAGGGGTCCGGAATGCTATAAGAACCGTTGATTTAAGCGCCGCAATCTGGGCCTTTGAAAGGTGCATGAGCCATAGGTAGTGGTCGGAGAATGTCATATGTAGGAAAACTTAGGATAAGGGCATTCATATGGGTTTTCTTTCGATATTTCTCATATACACCACCAAAGGGGGCATCAATTCAATCACATTTAGGCACTGGAGTCACGAGGTAACATCTTTATCAATCTGGCTTCATTTCGGCAAGGGGGGCAAGGCAATTATCCTACGTCCTATCCTACTGTCACAAGGCAATTAACCCAGATTGAACAGTTGGGTCAAGATTTTATTCTTTCTAGGGGCTATCTAATCAGGATTAGAGGGTCTGATCAGATGTATTCACTTATTCTAACCTAGGGGCTATCTAATCAGGATTAGATGGTCTGATCAGATGTATTCACTAATTATAACCTAGGGGCTATCTGATCAGGATTAGATGGTCTGACCAGATGTATTCACTAACCTATCAACATTGGAAATTTAAAAGAACTTGGTCATGCTTGAAAGGTATGACCAAGTCACTTGTTATTGCATGGGGCTTTCGCTTCCATTCTTTTTAGCCCTCGTTTCTTTTTTCTTTTTCTTTCTCTTTTTTTTTTTTTTTCACAAATTATTTAAAGAATGAAATATCATTTGTGAACCCAATCACCAGATATAGATAATATCCAAGTCATAAGATGATTCCCATAAATTATGGGGTGATAACAGCGTACATGTTGACAGATTGATATATGTTTAGGATTGTTGCCTCATCGCAGTTGGTGCTGAGGGTGTAAGTTGAGTCTTGCAGTATAGAGTCGGTGCTCTTGCATATTTGTACTCTATTTAGTTGTTGCTGATAAACCCCAAGGATTGTAGTCCGTAATAAAAAGAAAATTGTACATACATGTTGTGTTCCTTGTGTTCCTTGTGATGATGAGTTGTTGATGATGTAGTGTTGATATATGTTGTTGATGTATGTTCACATCTAACTATTTATAAATGACAGCAATGATTAATGAGTAAAAGTTGAATGCTAACTAATGAGTTTTGTGTACAAGTGAGTTTTGGGAAAAAGAGCCACACACTCATTCACCCCCCCCCCTCTAAGTGGGGTAGGTGTGTCCAAAATATTGGAGAATATTTGGAGATGTAAATTGAAGAGACAGGTTGTTGGGCATGAAGAGAGAACTCTCGAGCGAGCTACACTATAACAACAAGTAATTGCTATTGGTTGTTGGTAGTTTTACTAGCATCAAGCTCCCTTGAGTTCCCAACTGGGAGATTCCTAGTTACTTGTGCAAGAGATACCCTGATAAATGAATGGGACACCCAATAAAATGAAATCAGTGAAGGGGTATGTTCCTTGGGTTAGGCAAGTGAAGAGGAAGAGAGCTGGTGGAAAATCGATATAGTTGTGGGAAGATATCAGTGGGTTGTGAGTTTTATGAGATGTGAGTGGATTGTGATAGACTGCCCTCTTTTTTGGATTACTAACCTCAACTCGGGGGTGATTTGTTGTTGATATTTGGAACAACAAGTCTATGGTTGGGTGGAATGTCCATCCCAAGTAGTTGGTTGCACAACATAATTAAGATATAAGTGTTTATCTTGTTGATGTGTTATTTCATGAGTTTATTTGGTGTTCATGAACTATGTGTATTTAAAAATGATTTATATGTTGTTGTGTGAATGATTAAGTTGCATTCATGTTATTTTGGTATGCTATAGATGCATCTATTTTTATGGTTATATATAGAAGCTAAACATATTTTGAGTCATAGCTAAAAGCTACAGGAAATTAGTTAACTATAAAAGAAATTAAATCAGTTAACAGAAATTTCCTTTCCATGTGTATTTTTCACTGTAATGTCCCAAACTTGGGTTCAGGGATGTTACATATAACAATAGATAATATCTTTTATTGGAAACAGAAATGATAAGAGGGTAAACGCTTAAACCCTAGAGACAATATTCTCACAATCTTGACTTAAAATATAATGGATATATCTTACAATACCCATGACTCGATTACCAAAGAGGGTATACTCAAACTCTCCACAAAATATTAGAGGGCTGCATGATTTTGGTAACCATTGCTTGAAGCAGAACACAAAAACAAAAATATGTGTAAATAGAGTTCTTGACCAAAGATTCTTTTCCATACAAAATATATGTCTGAGATTATTAATAACATAAGCAAGTTGAAATATAAAAATCCCAGGGCTCATAACGAAACCCTGATTATTATTTTTGAGGAGCTACATGATAGCATGGGGCTGTGACGAAGAGACGTCATCCACCAAGATGACATGTCTCAAGAGAAAACTCTAGAACATAAAAGAAATTAACTAGTAAATGAAATTAACTTGTGACCCTCGATGAGACGAGGAGAGAAGTCTATAATGCAGTGCTTATGGATCCAAGTAATCATACATAACCAAAATATATTTCAATAATTAGAGTAATGGTGTATAGAGAAAATAACACACTTATTCATTTCATTAAACAAAGGAAATATCACCACAACCATAGAATAAGTAGAACGTCTATATGTTTTAGTCATTGCACATAACATAAGCTTAATAATGAGTTTGTAAAGACTCAACGATGCCATCTAACCTCTATGAATGGTATACAGAGTTCTTCCTTGTTTTTTTTTAACTCTAGGTGGAGTATTAAAGCCATGTCAAGTCTGTAAATTTTTCTGCCTCGGGAAACATGTCACATATTTAGGTGGTTTTTCAGCACATGGTTTATTTGCCGATGGTTTTTTATTTCCGGTTAAGGAATTAGGGTTTTGGACTAATCTAGGTCATTGGATTAGGGTTTTGGATGTCATTGGCTCCTATATGTATATTGTATTGTAAACAATGTATCACAATGAATATATAGAATATGTTGGTTTTCCCGGTTTGGGTTTCCAGAGGAAAAATATCTGTGTAGTGTTTGTATTTTCCATTGTGTCTTTTCTTTTCTTTTACTGAATATATGTTTGTAGTAGATATTGTACAAGGTTAAAATATACATGGATCACCCCTGAGATAGGATTAAACTCCACCGGGAAAGGGATTCCTAGGCTAGGAAACGTCAACAGGGAAGTTGCATAGTTCCACGGGAAGGATATTCTCCCACCCAAGGAAGTGTGCCCCTTCTCTACTCAACAGTCCTCTGGTTGCCCCACTTCCCTTCAAGGGCTTCAGTAACAAGATGGAAAGGTATTCTCAAAGCACTATAGTTGCAGTTGATCTCCCTCCAGAAAAATCACTTCCCCAACAACCTCTCTCACCTAAAAAGAGTTTCTTACAGGCCTGACAACCTGCTTCTTCAATCCATGGGCCTAACAACCCGCCTCTTCACTCCTACTCCTAGTCAACCAGCAACAAGCTCAGGTGAAGGAAGCAACCGAAAATGGGTAAGGACACAAAATATGGCAGCAAGCCATGCTCATCCAAGGAACTGCATTGTCAGCAACAACCAACCATTAAGGAATAGTACAGGTTCAGTCACATTACAGTGCGTTGTGCTTCACAGGAAAAACATGGGATAGATCAAAGTGCTTGCAGGTTCTAGAGGTGCGTGCATGATGCAGAGGTCAATGATGGAGAGGATGGATCAGTGAGTGAATCAATGGGGAGTATGGTAGACTTGCGAGAATGGTGAGGGAACCCCCAACTAGCTGACTTTACCACTTAAAAATTGCATGCGCTCAGGTTGACACATGTCTTCCTAAAGTTGCATGAGCTCCACTTCATGCTCATTCCCTTTCCCCAAAAACTTAGGACAACATAGGTTATGTCAAACCTTAGCCTCTAGGAAATAATAATATAATATTATCCCTTTAGAGATAAGACCTCTAGCTTATCCCCTATTCCTAGGCACTTAGCCCCTTCCCTTTCCCTACGTAGTGGAGCTTAGTCCCCCATAACTCTTTCTTTGTGTTCGGTCTACACGCAACGATGTAATTTTATTAATGATGTGAGTATTTGCATATACAAAATCAGGCTTAATGGCTTTAGAATCTAGGCTCTCCAGCCTAAAAAACACATAAGCCTTCTAGCTTATTATAACTCGTCTCACCAGCCTATCAAACATGTTTACAATTCATAGTCACAATTGAGGTTCTACCTGGGGATATTACAATCCCTTCCCCTTATTTTTGCACTGTCCTCAGTGCAACTTGTTTATACATATACAATTCAAAAAAAATCTTCAAAGAACTCCAAGCTTTAGCTATTGGAATCATGTTATCCACTTGGTGCTCTACTTTCAAGCACCAATTATGGCATTCATGTTGCAGCTAAAATTCAATTGCTCTATTCCATAGAGATTCTTCAGGAAAGCATTCAGTTGTTCCGTATTACATGCTTCAATTAAACTTCATTGAAAGCACCAACTGGTTGTAGATCCACGACGTTCCACCTAGCCTTATATCTCATTATTGATAAACTCTTAGTAGGGGTTATGACTCAACAGACATAACCACTCTGCTCATACACCTTTGGTTGAGAAGACCTTCCACCCCTAAGCAGAGCTATGACTCCATCAAGGCAATGGCTTCCCAAGATAGCCACAATCTACAATCCATATCAACATGGTCTAGGCCAAGGTACCAAACCTTAGCAGCACTCCAACCAACAGTCTCTCATTCCCCACATGCTTGTCCCACCCCTGAATTGTATACCTTCACTGTCACACAGTCCATCCGCTGCCACACCTCCCTTTCCTTGGTCTTCAGCAACATGTCGGATCATGAAATCTCAGATCACGGTGGCTCCAGGAGTTCCAACTTCCCTCAGAGGTCTCCAATGAGCATCTTCCCCGAGCTACTCTTTGTAGTCAACATTCCAACTTTAATCAATATCATCTCATCTGCATCACCCACATGCAGTTATCATGAGAGAACACAAAAGAATTCATTTAGGAACTCTAACTTAGTTCAAAAGGGAATTCAACTTTTCCCCAAAACATGAAATTCTATTTCGTAATTCTTCTTGGAAGTTGTCATATTAGCAATGCTTCATCTTACATACAACCAACAAATTGTCAGTATTTCCTGTACATCATAATTTTCATTGCAATATGTACAAAACCTTATGCAGTGATCTTAGAATTGTCTGCACCTAGAATTCAATCACAAATAACAAACAATTTTAACAAAATAGAATGAATTATCATTCTATGCATAAGCCTGTTCATAGTAATATCAGTAAGTTCATTACTTCAATTTCTTAACAGAAAATTTTGTGTAGTCAGTATTCATGTGACTACTTGACTTGCAACTTTCCTATTGCATTGTCCAACAACCCTGAAATGTCCTCAACTTCATGAGTTAACAACATTTCAGTTGTTAGTAACAATTATTTCCATGCAATAATTGTTGGCCCTTGACCAAGTTTTGGGGAATACTTGGTCATATTTGATCATTTTGGGACTTCTAAAGCTTGTCAAAGATGGAGCACGACGCGAAGCATAGATCACAATATCTCGGCCCACTTTGGGTCCTTTTTGGGTTTTGGGGATAATGTAATGGGAAAGGGATGTCGGCACGTGGGTTTTCCCACATTTAGGCCCACTTTTGTATGTATAAATAGATGCATAGGCGAAGTAAGTAGGAGGTGATAAGTTGGATCTATGTGATTGAAGAGTTGTAAGTGAGCTAAGTGTTGGTAATGACTATAAATTCTCTGTGCATCTTGTAAGAGGCTAAGTGAAAGATATTGTAGAAGGCTCTGTGCTTTAGCGCAAGGAAGAAGGATCTAGAGAGCTGCACAGATCTTCTGTCCTGTGCAAAGTAAGGATTGTTGAAGCCCTGTGTTGTAACTGCTTGACCAAGATAATAAAGAAGAAGACTTTTTGGACATAGCCCCAGGGTGGGGGTGAACCACGATAACTATGTGTGTCATTCTTTGTACCTCGACCTGATGTGTTTGTCTTTCTCTTTGCTAAGTGCTTTGATGTGTTTAGATAGATCTATTGATTCTTGGTGCTTATGAGATATGAATGCATGTCAGATCTGATATGTAAGATTCTTAGTGCTTGATCTATTGAATCTAATCTGTTGTATGTTGCTAAGTGCTGAAACTATCTTAGATCTAAGTAGTTACTGCGATGTTCTGTGTTATCCGTGAAGTGAGATAAGGGTTGATTATAGGAGAACTATTAATGCTAAGTGTTGCGCTAAGTGTGTAATCACAAATCTGTGTCCCAGCTAAGGTTGCAGATGCCCGAGTCCTGCAACCACCCCCGCCTCTACCTCGGGTGATACTTCATCTGCTTCATTGGTGTTACCGAAAGGGTCGGTAGTTGGGGTTTTTTTGGTGCGCACTTGAGTGTTGAACCCTGGGTCTGCCCCTGTGCCAACAAATGGTTATGTTGTCAGGACCAAAACTGTGATTGTCAGGAACTAGAGAAGAAGAAGCTTTGTGAAAAATAAGCTTTATGCGTAGATCTGTGCCTTAGTGTGCAGCATTCTACTTGACCTGTGAAGCTTTGTGCTAAGAAAGAAAGGTCAGATCTGTGAGAAAAGAGGTCAGATTTGCGAGAAAGAGGTCAGATCTGCAAGAAAGAGGTAAGATTTGTAAGCTATGTGCTCTGATAAAGGTAAGAATAGTTAAAAGTCTTAGATCTGAAAGCTTTGTGCTCTATAGAAGTAAGATAAGTGGAAATTTGTGTTTCTGAAGCATGAGTTTAGGTATGCTTGATAGATTTTGTTCTAACTTGAAAACTAGGGCATTTCTAGATGAAAGAAAGCTTGATATGAATAGATCTGATAAGAATAATGATAGATATGTTATACCTATGCATAGAAAGAATGTTTGGACTAACAGTTGGATGCAGGATCCTAGAAAGAAATTTTTGCTGGTTAGCTACCATGATCCTAGTGCGCAGTACAAAAGAAGCTGGGGATCATTTAAGAGAAAGAGAGGACTAACCCTATGTTACAGTTGTAGAAAACCAGGACATCTAGCTAAGGAATGCCTTGGTGGAAGAATGAGTTGTCTCTGTTGCAAGGCTTTGGACCATGAAGTATTAGATTGCCCTAGAATGATTGCTAATCTTGAAAGAATGAATCTAAAAGAAGAAAACCCTAAGGTAGATCCATAAATAGCAGAACCCCATAAAGAATCAGAGAATATGTTACTACAGATGAAAGAAACCTTGAATGATCACCGACATGTCAAGCTATCAGATATTTTTAAGGAAAAAGAATACCTCGAAGTAAGAATAGGAGACTTCAACATTGACTGTGTTTTGGATGAGGAAACCCAGGTGAATGTTATGATAGAAAGAACTTGGGAAACTATAGGAAGACCTGCTATGATCCCTTCACTAAGTGGAATAGGGTTATTTAAAGGAAAACTGGTGAACCTATGTGGAAGGCTCACTCAGATATCTATGAATGCTAATGGAACTTTGACAGAGGTAGATTTTAAGATTATCAGGTTTATCGAGGATAGCACCCTGTTTACTATGTTACTTGGAAATCCTTGGATTGAAAGAGATCAAGACAGAAAGAAGGAAGAAGAAAAAATTTTAGAACAGTAGAGACAAGAGTTAAAAGACTTCATGACCAGAAGGATCCCGCAATTGATTGAAGAACATGAGGATAGATCAAAGTTATATCACACTAGGAACCCCGATGTCGAAGTTATCAGAACACCAGAGGACTCACAGAAGACTGAAGTCTCTATCACAGATAAAGAAGATATGTTATCCATGAACCCTAAGAAAGAACCTCAGCAACACGAAGTGACTATATCCAAGGAAGATAGGAATCAGAACAGGAAAAGAACCACTGAGACGAAGCTCACTAGAAAGAATGCTAGAAAGTTAAGTAAGAAGAGGGAAAAGATTGAAAAACAACAGGAGATTCCAGATGGAGCATCGCAGAAAGAAAAATTATAGAATTTGAACTTCGTCGAGATATCAAGATAGCGAAGTATGGCACTTCACCCTGGAAAAGCAATATATCCATTGGAGGCCAGTATGTCCATTTGTCTGTCTCTCCGAACGGGTCGAAAAAAATTTATGGGTCAGTACTAGACCATTGGCCAGCACCAGAATGGATAGAACAAAGTTAATGGAGGCTCCATACCCATTGCAAGAGGGTCATTGTCGAATTTCTTATTTAACCTGTCGCACCCTGCCCGAAGAGCACTTTTGACAGACTAATAATTCGAAGTCCGTGGAGATAGTGATTGTATACCATGATTGTTGCAAGCAGATTGTTCATCCTAGTGCAGTACCTGAGATCATTGTGACCCCAATTATCTTTTTTGAGCATATATGTCAGACGAGCTCAGCGCTGCTGAGAAAGTAGTTGAAGAAGTTTTGATTGACTTAATGACTGAGAGAGTCATGTCAGAAAAAAGAACGTCCATTGGTATTCAAGCATCATCCACAACAGGAGTATAGGCCTCCCCATCGACTGCTCGAGTAGGGACATCTCGAGCCGACGCAAAACGAAGAACTAAGCACAAGGATGACATCGCAAATGCCAAGATTATCTCATGCATTCTATCGATGTAATTACCCCCTCTAAGCGGTGCCATCAACTGTGACAGCATACCCCAGGAGTTCGAGTACACTTTGATCACTGCATACCTTCCGAAAGGAGTGTGTGCAGTCCATGCTAACCAAGATAAGCTTGCAGCACTGAAATTTAGTGATTTTAACCTCGGAGATTGTAAAGCTTACAGCATGTTAGCTCTGCATAAGTACTTAACCAAGACCAAAGGAAAGAAATATAAGATTTTCCCACAGTCATGGACCCAGAACATTGCACAGTCCACACTCCTTAATGTAATGAAGATCCCACACTTTGGCAGACACCAGGAAGTCAACGCATGTGTCAAGTTGTTGTTGTCCTGCTACCATAGAGGATACTTATGGCTAGACCATCGCATCACTGTGGATCCAAACTTGATCAATCGGATCATAGGACTTAGTATGTAAGGTCTTGACCCACAGGATTTTTACCCAGGAAAGACATCAAACTGAGCACTAGCACAGAAGATAAAAGAAACTTGTGGCGATGTTGAGAAGGGCATGCGAGGCTACAAGGTAGCCTCTACCCAGAATGGCACAGTGCGCCTTGCCTATCATCTGATCGCGGGTAAGCTAGTTCACAAGAATAGACCAACATAAGTAAATGGATTTGTAGTTGACCTCGCAAGGAAGTGCACCAAGGGACTACATATGAACTAGGCACAGTATCTTGTAAACCAGCTAGAGCTTGATTGCAGAGAAGTGCAAGACCAAGGGTACAAGTTCCACTTCAGTTGATTGCTCATACTAATCGCCTTCATCACTTGGGAGCTACCAGAGGGTGCCACTTTTCCAGAGATCGAACCCTTCGAACCACTAGGTGAGAAGCTCTATACGCTATGGTACTCTAATGGTGTGAACAAACAGTGGCAGTCCAATGTCGTCTTCCACACCTATTACATCCAATTGAAGAATGCAATCCAGTATACACTGCGCATCACCCCGAACACACTTCATATGATCCAGATTTATGTAGGAACACAATGAAATACAGAAATACACATAAAAGCAGAGATGCAGCAGAAATAAGACTTCATTTCATTAATAACAAATGACTGAAATATGCTTACAGACAGAATGTAAATAAACTAGCTAGGGCGCTGGTAGCTTATCTCTGAGAAGAGATGTGGATGCTAATCGCATCCATGAGAAGATGATTACAATGACGCTTTAGAGGCCTTTTTACAATATATGAGAATGAAAAAAGTCATAGACATCCAAAAACCTAACCCTAGGAGATGAAGCGTCAAAAGTCATGTGGGCCCCGTTTGGGTAAGTTAGTACATCAACTTCCCGGGGTCGTAACTTTTGCATACGATCTACGTTTTAGGCGTGTGATATCTCGTTGGAAAGGTATCGTCGAGAAGATTCATTTTGGGGGCTCAATCATGCCTTTGGATATCATTGAGAACCTCGATCTCAAAAAACCTTCATTTAGGCCCTCGAAATGGCCCTGAAAGTTAAAACCTACTAAAAATAGTAAATTGCCAAAATTGCCAGAAAATTGTTTTGAGCCAGTCAGAAAAGGTGGGTGGCCACCGATCTCCACCTAGATCAATCCTCCCTCCTTAGGAAGCAATGGTCCCCATTACGTTGAGTTCCTCCATGAGATGAGGAAACTTCTGTTGAACTTGGTCCCTGGTGAGCCATTTTCCTTGGTGAAGGAGTTGGCCTGCTTTGACAACTCGATATAGCGGTATCCTTTG
>JZKD02S2246911.1:276486-313446 GCA_000966675.3 Picea glauca
TCAAAAAACCTTCATTTAGGCCCTCAAAATGGCCCCGGAAGTTAAAACCTGCTAAAAATAGTAAATTGCCAAAATTGCCAGAAAACTATTTTGAGCCAATCGGAAAAGGTGGGTGACCACCGATATCCACCTGGATCATCATAGGCTTATACCTTTGATGAATTTCAGCGTGGATCACCACTTTATATACCTAACTCCATGCACTGATGAGCACCAAGAACAACTTCAGTCTTATTATAAGTTGACAGAAGAAGACTTGGAGCAAATTACCAAAGAATGGTCGATGGACCTCCTTGTTTCAGCGGACCCCGCAGAAATGTCCAACAAGGAGAACTCTGAAGCTATGCTGAATACACCTAGACTGAGTAAGACTAAGAAGGATGTTGAAGTTCAATATATCCATAGCACATCTACAAAGACCACTTCGATCTCACCTGTGTAAGGAGGTGATGGTGAAGAACTAGGAGGGACAGAAGTCGAGAAAAATAAAGGTGAGGTTACTCCGCCTAGAGAGGAGGAGGATCCCTCCAAGAAAAGGGAGACTACCTCACCAAATCCCTCATCCCGAAAGAAATCTAAGGCTACCTGAACTACATTTAAGACTACCCTCACACCAGATGACTTTGACTTCTTAATCGTTACACTGAATGATGCTTCACAAGAAATCACAAAAAGATAAGAAGCGAAGTAGGAGGAGCTATTTAGCCGAATCAAGGGTGAACTTCAAGGAATGCAGCATGTACTCCAGTCCAGCTGAGAAGCTCCTACTGCACCCTTGGTAGTTACAACAGTAGGAACATATGATGATCCCACCCAATTACATCATATCATTGATAAAGTGGAAGCTCGCATTCGACGAGCTCAAGAAGACACAGTGCAAGCCACCCAGGCTTTAACACAAGTATAGAATGCACTTCTATAACAACAGAGTAAGGTAGATCAATAAAATCTTACCATGACAGTGAAGTGGGATGAGGAAAAATCATAGTTACTAGCAGAGCAACTTGAAGTACAGGAAAAGGTTCATAGAGCACTTCTCTCTGTGACGGTCATAGAAATAAAGATTGAAGAACATGTTCCACAGTAGGTGGCACAACTTGAAGAATTCATCCAGCAAATTCAGTAGTGCATCGCAGATCTGGAACTTCATACCATGCCTGAGACTCCTCAAGAAATAAGAGATATGAGAGAGGCAACTGCTCGTAACACGGTCAACCGATTAAAAACCTTTTCCTTGAAATACAAACAGTTGTGCACTAGAAGCATCCAAACTCTTGAAAACCTCACAGAGAATCCAAAGTTGCATGCATTAGAGGTACAGCTCCAAGAAGAAATGTAGCACATAGAGACACTACAAGCACAAATGAAGGCCTTGACCCCAGTCGAAAGAATGAAGAGGTTTACATAACAATGCACCACCTAGCAATAGGTACACACGCTACAAAGTAAAGTGATGGAAGTCTCTCGACGAATTCAACCAATCCAAGAAAAGGCATTCCAACTATTCACCGACGTTGGAAGCCATGGATCCAAGCTTAAAAAAATTTTCATCACCGTAGAACAATGCCTGGAAGGGCCAGTAAACGATGTAGTGATCCAAGAATTCACTGAGCAAGAGGTTGTTGCACTACAGTAGGTCGAAGAAGCTCGATGCATTTGAAGCAAAATTGCGCAAACCTGAGTGACTCGGGACGAGTCACAGGTGAGTGTTGGGGGCCTGTTGGCCCTTAACCAAGTTTTGGGGAATACTTGGTCAGATTTGACCATTTTGGGACTTCAATAGCCTGTCAAAGATGGAGCACAATGTGAAGCAGAGATCATGGGATCTCGGCCCACTTTGGGTCCTTTTTGGGTTTTGAGGATAATGTAACGGGAAAGGGATGTCGGCCCGTGGGTTTGACCACATTTAGGCCCACTTTTGTATGTATAAATAGATTCATAGGTGAAGTAAGTAGGAGGTGATAAGTTGTATCTATGTGATCGAAGAGTTGTAAGTGAGCTAAGTGTTGGTAATGACTGTAAATGCTCTGTGCATCTTGTAAGAGGCTAAGTGCAAGATATTGTAGAAGGCTCTGTGCTTTAGCACAAGGAAAAAGGATCTAGCGAGCTGCGCAGATCTTCTGTCCTATGTGAAGTAAGGATTTTTGAAGCCCTGTGTTGTAACTGCTTGACCGAGATAATAAAGAAGAAGACTTTGTGGATGTAGCCCCGGGGTGGGGGTGAACCATGGTAACTTTGTGTGTCGTTCTCTGTACCTTGACCTGATGTGTTTCTCTTTCTCTTTGCTAAGTGCTTTGATGTGTTTAGATAGATATATTGATGCTTGGTTCTTATGAGATATGAATGAATGTTACATATGATATGTAAGATGCTTAGTGCTTGATCTATTGAATCTAATCTGTTGTATGTTGCTAAGTGTTGAAACTATCTTAGATCTAATTAGTTACTTTGATGTTCTGTGTTATCCGCAAAGTGAGATAAGGGTTGATTCTAGGAGAACTATTAATGCTAAGCGTTGCACTAAGTGTGTAATCACATATATGTGTTCCAAATAAGGTTGCAAATTCTTGATTCCTGCAACCATCCATGCCTCTACCTTGAGTGAGACTTCATCTGCTTCGCAGGTGTTGCCGAAAGGGCCAGTAGTTGGGGGTTTGTTGGTGCACTCTTGAGCGTTGAACCCTGGGTCTGCCCATGTGCCAACAATAATATATATGCATGTACTTACAAAACACATTCGGCAATTGCATCTAGGTATACAATTATATCACTTACTATGCATGAGTGCAATTATCAATGCATACTTATTCAATGCATCTTTCATTGAATTACATAATTCTCTTTATCTCAGTTATGTATCTCACCATCCATAAGTTGTAATTTTTCCCAAATTCATGACACATTCCCCACACACTTCCTATTGTCTTCCCAATTAATTGGATCCCTTCTTTTTCGACTCGAACACTACACCAAGAATATGATTTTGTGGTGTTCATTAGTGTTAGAAAAAAGGTTCCAGACCAAGTTTTATTTAAAGGTAGGAAGATCTTGGTACCTTTGTGGTCCGTAACCTTTCCATATCCATACGTTGCCATATCCAATCATGTCTTGGTCTCATACATGACTAGCTTTATTGGCATTCATTCCTATAACAAGTTCTTATCTTTTATTTCTTTGCTTATTACCCCATAACCTAATTAACATGGCATTCTACTATGTCAGTGTGTGCATTCAAAAGCTAAAAATATTTGATAACTATGACAGGCATCTAGCCTTTACCACATCTAGTGGTATCTTATTCATGTTAATACATTCAAATAATACCATCTTGTGTATCATAAAAATTCAATCGGGGAAAATTCTTACCTGAATTTCACTTTGGCAATTATGTAACATATTTTCAAAGAGAGTACTTACTTGCATAGCTTCCATTAAACGAATTTGATGTTACATGATTATTTGATGACAATAGAAGCTTCCATGCTTCTTTTATCAGACTTATAACCACACTTTAGCTTTATGTTGCTTAGTTTCATATGCAGCAACATCATCAACAACACTTTGCAAACATGCAAGCATTTTTTTTTCTTTAGTTATCCCAACAAGCCATAACATACTTGCTGCCATAGAAATTGCAGCAATTTCTTTCTCCCTATAAAACTTTTCCTTGTTGATCCTAGAAGTCTTTAATTCTTCTAGGATTCGTGAACCTTCTTGTGCTCTCATGGTAGTCATTGTACATGATTATTTATGTCCTTATCACTTTCTAGCCAATCACCCTTAGCTTCCCTTTTCATTTCCAGCCAAATCACTTTTGGCAACCTTTGCATTTACAGCCAATACCCAGTTGATATTAACCTTCAACTTTCATTTATTCCCTGGATCCTACTATCCTAACTCATATTTGGATGAATTATAATTCCAACATGTTTTCTTATAGACTTTGGATCTTCAATATCTAGTTACTCTTCAGAACTAAACTCCTTCAGTCCTTTCCTAATTGAATACTTTAGTACTTGAGGTTTTCTTGTACTCTTCTCTTCTCTTTGCCAACTAGCCTCAAACTTCACTTGCCTAGCCAATCTCTAGCATACTGTAAGGATGCACATATGCCTCCTTTTCTATCTGTGTGGAATTAACTAAAAGTATTTCTTTTACCTTACCATCATAGCTTCAAGTTATGCCTACAACTTCTTGGTTTCCAGTCATGGCACTATGTCACTTAAGATGGATTCTTGGTAGGCACCATCTCTTGTGTATTCAAACCCATGCATAGAACCATTTTCTTCTTCCTGGTTACTTTTTTTTTTCTCTTTAGAAATTATTTCACTTTTAAATTATTCTTGACTTGATATCTACCTCATGAATTCTTATTCCATTATCTTAGGATGTTCATGGACTTGACTCCATCCACGAGTCATTCCTTGTGTAACTTGCATACTTACAACCACATATTATGCTGATATTAATTTTCAGCGTTCCATTATTATTTGGATTCCTCGGATTCCGTTCCTGCATGAATGAATTATAATTCTAGTCATGTTCTCTAAGTAACCATGGTTAGTTAACACCAACTTATTTCTTGAAGAAATTTGATTTAGCATTCTCACATGCATATTCAACTTTTGTCATGCCATATTTGATGACCTTCATGCCATGCTTCCACTACGCATTCTGATAGAAACAATGGAGGTGCTATCTCCAACTGCGGGATTGATCCTTTGAGATGTCACATATTATCTCCAAACTCTTTCGTATTCCATAAAACCTTCCTTCCTTATTCCCATTCTTTGAATCTATGTATGAACTTATGGGTCATGCATTATCATGTATCACTGATGGCTCAATACCTAGAATCCTATTTCCAATACCTTTCCAATGATTTCCTCCTTGCTCAATTTAGAATCCTGAGAAGAAAGTTATGGACAATTAAAAATTGTCTTTTCAATGATGCAATCCATGTGCAGTTATTCTCCTTTCTCAGAGCTAAAATACATCTTGGATATTCATTGGACCCACTCATAATGTTCACAGACCTTCTTTACCGCTTTTGATGCAGGTCCAAACAATCAAAACCCCACATCTTCCTTCCTAATCCCTTTTCTTTCTTAAAAACAATTTATGGGCACTAGCCCTCTTTCTTTGGCCCCCATTATCATGTGATCATAGGTTGTGACCAAGCACTAGTCTGATAGGCACTTATTTGGAGCTTCAAGACCTTGGGGCTTCGAAACTTTGGGCTTCAGGGGTTCTTGCAACTCCAAACCTCTAATTCCTTGGAGCACTGAATTTGGAGAATTCATGAAGAATGGTGGATCGACGGTCCATGTCTTCCCAGCATCAAACGAATGATATCTATTACGGAACTCTGGCTTCAAGATTTTCCGAAGCATTGCTCTACAGGTCCGTCGGAGTGCTGGTCTGGCGAACTCACAAACAGAAAATCAATGAACTGTGTCTTCTCACTAACCAGCGAATATGATCAACTCTGGGACTCTCGGCTTCGAGAGTTATGGACTTTACACACTCTCAAACCTTCTGGAGTACCAAGTCTCTAGACCGATGCATCTGTTTCCATGTACCCTCTCCTGATCAATAGTTGAGATGGACTCCGACCTTCAATACTTCGGGAGTCCACGAACTTAACTATATATGACTTGAATCCTCCGAAGTACCAAGTCTATGGAATACAAGATGTATTGTCGTGTGTCCCTCCTCGATCAACAGTGAGGATTTACTCCGCTCTCCAGAGCTTTGAGAGTCTTCAAACTTTAACAATTCTTGACCAAGTTCAGCTGCTTTGTGCAATCCATCAAGGGCCCCACCGACCATACTCGAGGAAAGTTCCACATGGAGGAATACTAGAAGCGGACACATGGCCCAATCAGGCAGGTGAAACATGTCATGTTCTAACTGGAATAATCAATCTTCGAAGAGTACGTAACTCACTGACATGTGGCACACATATCGTGTGTCCATGTCATCTCAGGTGACGTTAGCAAGTCACGTCACTTCAGGACTTTGGGAGTTTCGGGACTTCGGAACTCTGAAACTTTGAAACTATGAGACTTCGAAAGATTTTACACTTTCACACCTCAAATATTTCGAACACCAAGCTCCCGAACTTCTTAACCTTCCAGGGAGTCCACATAGTACAAATGTCATCAATTAAGGTGGTGACATGTGGAAATACTAGTGAAATCCACATCACCTAGGGTAATGTCATCATGCCACATCACTTTAGCTCTTCAGCTTTGAAACTTTGAGCTTTGGGGCTTTGAAAGATTTTCAAATTAGCACACTCCAATTATTATGAACGTTGAACTCCGAATAAGTTGATCTTCTGAAACACATCTCCTTTGATGGATGACCCAGATTAACTCTGGAATTCAGGACTTCGGGAGATTTTATCTCTTTCACACTTTCTTTCTCCCAAACATCGAACTCCTGAATGAGTCAATCTGTTGACATGTGTCTCCTTTGATGGACGGTCCAGATTAACTCCAGACTTTGGGACTTCAGGAGTTTTTCACTCTATCACACTTTGTTTCTCCCAAAAAAATCAATCTGTTGAAATGTGTCTCCTTTGATGGATGATCTGAATTAACTCCAGACTTCGGGACTTTGGGATTTTTTCACTCTATCACACTCCATTCTCCAAAAGTGTTGAATTTACGAACTGTCGTGAGATCTACGGCTCACCATCACTTGCGCTCAAATATGATGACTGAGATTTTCTCTTCACCGCAGTGCCTTTCCTTTTTCTCTTGGTCTGATCTAACAGCTCTGATTTGTCTTCGTCCAATCCAATGGTCAAGTACTTTTCCCTGAATCTATGGTGTAGATCCACTCTGGGACTTCAAAACTTTGGGCTTTGGCCCCTTTTTTCTCTATAAAACATAAACTTCACCAAAGTCACAAAGTTCGAAGGACTTGGAGGTTAACTCTCATGCATCTTTTTCCAAATCTGACGACTGGAAAATGTTGGCCTTTCCCTGCACAGATCTTACAACCCAACTTCAAACCTTGCGGCTCCAAACCCACGGTTACTTCTGTCTATTTTCTTTGTTTTCTTTCTTGAACTACTATACCTCATGAGCTTCCAAACATGGCCAAGGTGTTCTCTTAGCACTCTGGGACACTCTGAAATTCAAATTTTGTCCCTCTTGACAACAATTTGCTCTGATCTTTTGATTCCATAACCACTTATATGGCCCAATTCAGAATCAGTGTCAAAAACTGGGCTCTAAGCTTCAAATTTTTCCATTTTGACAACAATTCCTTTCTGAAACCTTTTCTTCATCTTCCACTTTCATGGCCCATCCAGGCTCAGTGCTGAAACCATGGCTCTAATACCATTTTTTAACATCCCTGACCATCAACCTCTATCGGGAAATGCTACCTAATCAGCTGTATCTTTTTCTACATCCCCAACCTTAAACCAATAGGTCGGGCCATGCCACCAAAATAAACTTTCATGCTCTGATACCACTTTGTGACAGCCCCAACCTTAATCTATTGGGATATGTCGCACAGAGAAACTTGCGGAAACATCATACACATCCATATAAACATAGAAATGACAATTGTCATCTAGCTATATATAAACATATACAAACGGCCATTTTAATAATACACAGATTAATGTGAAAATAATAGTAAGCCTACACATACAGCATATACAAAATAACCAGGCATTACTCAACAATTATGTCACGTGTAAAATTACACAACATGTAAATGAACACAGAAGTGGCACTTATCTTTTGATAGAAGACCACCAACTATGTGCAGACCTTCCACAAACCTCCCAGCCATAGAACACATTGCTCATCATGCTCAACAGTGGGTCACCCCCGAACTGGGACTAAACTCCAGTAGGCAAGGGATTCCTAGGCTAGGCAAGGTCAACAGGGAAGTCGCCTAGTTCCACGGGAAGTATATTCTCCCAGGAGCCAACCCACAATAACAGCCTACAGCCTCTCATTCTCCACATGCTTGTCCCACCCCAGGAAGTGTGCCCCTTTTCTACTCAACAGTCCTTCAGCTGCCCCACTTCCATTCGAGGGCTTCAGCAACAGGCTGGAAAGGAATTCTCAAAGCATTATAGCTGCAGTTGATATCCCTTCAGAAAAATCACTTCCCCAACAACCTCTCTCACCTAAAGAGAGTTTCTCATAGGCCTGACAACCTGCTTCTTCAATCCACGGGCCTAACAACCCGCCTCTTCACTCCTACTCCTAATCAACAAGCAATAGGCTCAGGTGAAGGAAGCAACCGAAAATAGGTAAGGACACAAAATATGGCAGAAAGCCATCCTCAGCCAAGGAACTGCGTTGTCAGCAACAACCAACCGTTAAGGAAAATTATAGGTTCAGGCAAAGTACAATGTGTTGTGCTTCACAGGAAAAACATGGGATAGCTCAAAGTGCCTGCAGGTTCCATAGGTGCGTGAATGATGCAGAGGTCTACGATGGAGAGGATGGCTCATTGAGTGAATTAGTGGGGAGTATGGCATACTTGTGAGAATGGATATCATTGCGAGAATGGTGAGGAAACCCCCAATGAGCTGACTTTCCCACTTAAAAATTGCATGCGCCTAGGTTGACACATGTCTTCCTGAAGATGCATGAGCTCCACTTCACGCTCATTCCCTTTCCTCACGAAATTAGGACAACATAGGTTGTGTCAAACCTTAGCCTCTAGGAAACAATAATATAATATTATCCCTTTAGAGGTAAACCCTCTAGCTTAGCCCCTATTCCTAGACACTTAGCCCCTTCCCTTTCCTTACCTAGTGGAGCTTAGTCCCCCATAACTCCTTCTTTGTGGTCAGTCTAGATGCAGCGATGTAATTTTATTAATGATGTGAGTATTTTCATATACAAAATCAGGCTTAATGGCCTTATCATCTAAGCTCTCCAGCCTAATAAACACATAAGCCTTCTAGCTTATTATAACTCGGCTCACCAGCCTATCAAACATGTTTACAATTCATAGTCACAACTGGGGTTCTACCTGTGGATATTACATGAATAAAAACAAAAATGGAAACATGGTATGATAAAGAGATCACTTTCCAAACTATAGTAAAGAAGACGTACGCGATTAGGTGAAGACCTGACAGTCAACTTAAGTGGCACCACGACGTGGAAGCCTATGGATTAGTTATGGTTTTTAAAGTATATTTTTTTTGAACCATAACATTAACAATGTTTTGTTAACCAAATCTTCAAAGTAACGTGATGGAGTACAACCTTTCCATCTTGGGCATATTCATGGTAATGTGTGGAACCTCTAATGTTGAAGGTTCGAGCAAGATAACAATAAGGTTAACAATCTGATTCATAAATCATGTAACAGATAAAAAAATATGGTTTCTGTGTGTGTGTGTGTGTGTTATGAGGAAAAAATATCTATGGTTTGGGGTAGGACCACAACAAACGGAATGACACTAAGAAATAAACTCAAATCTCAAGTATGCTAGATAAATGGAAATTCCAACAAAATGAAGGCTAGAAGCCTACCTCTTTTGGACGTTCATAGGACACCGCCGTTAAGCTTACAATCTAATGTTTGATACCTACTACTTGTACTCAACATCCAAGATACACAAGCATATGGAAAATGTCTGAAATGTTAGCATAAAAACTAGCATAATCCATTAACATGTATAGAAAATTTACCCATGGAAAATAATATAAACATTTTCAACATATAATTGGACGAGAAAAGAGTATTTCTATTAATATAATCAACAAGAGTACATAGGTGAAAACCTCATGTATCATGAACTCGTCAAAACTGAGAAACTAAGTCCCTCCACCTGTGCCTTCACCACTTCAATCCTATACAAGGAAAGCTCACAAGTTCTAGGAGTAATTGGGTTCCTCCTTCATAGGATAAGGAGATCTTGGGGGATGAACATAAGGAGAGTTCAGACTTAAAGGACTAAGGGATGCAGAATCAAGGATGTAATATGAGGAAAAATTTCTCCTGAGTGTACTTGCTCTCAACTTTTTCTCTCCTCAAGGCTTGTATATGACTCAATTTATAGCCTTCAAAAGGAATTAAAGGGTCAAATCAGATCATTTCCAGTATAAGAAAGGACAAGGGTCATGGATCCCGTGAATTGGCATGGAAAATCCGAAATATTTTTAATTTTGAGCACAAAACCCGATGTACACAGGTTGTAATAGATAAACTTGCATCTACACAAGTTGTATGATTGTAGCTCGCGTATATGTACAAAATTTTTATTTTTTTACTTTTGACTGAGAAAAATGGGGAAACTGAGTCTGTAGAGGGAAAGGGTAGGCCATCAAAGAATGATACTTTACTCAATTTAAACAGAGGTCTGAAAATACAAAAACATGGAAAAATAAAAACAAGGACAAGTTTTATCCTAAGAAGAAACAATTTAAGAATCTTTTTCAACCATCACATAGTGCACTAGTTAGGAGAAAATTATTCAATGGACAACAAAGTGTATCAGTTCAGAACAGTAACAAACCTAAATATTTGGTGAAAAATACAGTTAGGCCACCTCTACAGTGTTGGGGTTGCAAAGAACCTCACTTATACCAAGATTGGCCTTTAAATAAAAGCAAAAATCAGGTAGTAGATAATATTCACGAAGTAACAATAGTAAATGAAATTGCTAGAAGTATCTATAAGATCAATGTTTCCCTAGAAAATTGGCAGGTTGACCATCAATCCTCCATGGTGGAGATAGAAGGTATGATTAATCATAAACATGTATCCATTTTAATAGACCCTAGTGCAAGTCTAAGTTAAATTTCACCTACAATAGTAGAAAGTTATAAAATGGATAAAATCAAACATAAGAAATCTTGGCTAGTTCAGTTAGCTACGGGAATGAAATGAAAAGTTGTTGAGTTGGTAAAAGATTGTACATTAATTATGGATGGAATGGAGACTAAGGTAGATCTAAAAATTTTACCCTTAAGATATTATGATTTAATCATAGGCATGGATTGGCTGGAAAAACATTCGGTTGTTGTAAATTGTTGTGACAAGACATTTAATTGTTTAGATGATTATGGAAAAATTAGAATAGTAAAAGGAATACCACAAGGAGTGTTAGTAAGACAAATCTTTTCCTTACAATTAAAAAGAAATGCAAGCAAAGGCTGTGAGATTTATGTTGTGCATATATCTGAAAATGTTGAGAAAATGAACAAAATCTTGTTAACTGATGATCCAATATTGAAAGTGTTTCAGGATGTATTCCCGGAAGAAATTACAAGATTACCTCCTAAATGGGGCATAGATTTTACCATATACTTGGTACCCATATCTGCACTGGTGTCTAAATCCCCTTACAAAATGAGTACCCCATAATTGACTGAACTTAAGATGCAACTCCAAGCGCTGATGGATAAACAATATCTCAAACCCAATGTGTCTCCATGGGGAGCACTGGTATTGTTTTTCAAAACAAAATATGGAACCTTTAGATTGTGTATTGACTACAGGCAACTTAAAAAGATGGAAATAAAAAATAAAAATCATTTACCTTGGATCAATTATCTGTTTGATCAAGTCAGAGGAGCTAAAATTTTCTCTAAAATAGATCTACGGTCAAGATACCATCAGGTTAGGATTAAATAGAAATAAATTCATAAAATTACTTTCTAAACTAGATATGGGCACTATGAATTTGTAATGGTACCTTTTGGTTTAACAAATGCACCTGCTACATTTATGTGCTTAATGAATAGTGTGTTGAGAAATAGTCTAGACAAGTTTGTAATCATGTTCATAGATGATATATTGATTTATTCAAAGATCAAAGAGGAACATGAGGAACACTTAATATTAGTTTTTCAAACACTTAGAGAGCATCAACAATATGAAAAATTCAGTAAATGTGAATTTTATCGAGATAAAGTAAAATATTTGGGACATTTAATTTCAGGTGAAGGGATTTAAATTGACCCAGAAAAGGTCAAGGCCATCCTAGATTGTCCAGTGTCAAAGGATGTGTTGGATATCCAATCTTTCATGGCCATCACAAGGTATTATCATAGGTTTATAGAAGGGTTTTCAAAACTTTCCTATGTAATGACCTCTTTGCAAAAAAAGGGAATCAGATTTAAATGGACTAAAAAATGTCAAGAGAGGTTTGAAAAGATAAAATAATTGTTAAAAACAACACCTATATTGAAGATAGAAGACCCACATAAGGACTTTGTGGTCTTTATCGATGCTTCATTAGAAGGACTATGAGCAGTATTGTTAGAAGGTGACTATGTGATTTCATATGAATCATGAAAGTTGAAACCTCATGAAAATAACTATGAAACAAGTGATCTGGAATTAACTGGTATTGTGCATGCTTTAACAATGTGGCGAAACTACTTGTTGGGGATTCTTGTTGAAAACTGATAATATTAGAATTAAGTATTTTTTTTATCAACATAACTTAAATACAAGATAGGAAAGATCCTTAGATTTCCTAAGGGAGTGTGATTTTGAGATAAAACATATTAAAGGAAAATAAAACAAGATAGCAAATGCACTCAACCGAAAACTAAATGCAATTTTCAGGGGTAACATACAAACTAATTTAAAACAGTGAATTAAATCAACAACAGAAAACAATGAAATTTATAGGAAATTTCAAGAAAAACTTTTGAAAAATAAATCAGTTGAGAAGGAACCAAAATTTAGCTGCAATTCGGATGGTTTGGTATAGTATAAAAATAGAATTTATGTTCCAAACAACACAAAATTGAAGAATTTAACATAGGATGAAGTACATAAGAAACCTTATTCAGGTCACCCGAGTTGCCAAAAGATTATAACAACTTTGAAGAAAGAATATTTTTGGCCTAGAATGAAAGCATAAGTAGTTGAATATATTTTCACGTGTCTTGAGTTCCAGCAAGTTAAAGCTAAGAATTGTCACCCAGTTGGATTATTGTAGACCATACCCATTCCTGAGTGGAAATAGGAAGTGATTAGTATGGATTTCATTATAGGACTACCTACAACTAAGAAGCAAAACAACTCTATAATGGTAGTAGTAGACAAACTCACTAAATATGCACACTTTATCCCAGTGAAATCAACTCACAAGGCTATAAACATTGCGGAAATTTTTATGGAGGAAATCTTTAGAATGCATGGTTTACCCAAAATTATCATTTCAGAAAGGGATATGAAATTCACTTCGAATTTTTGGAAGACTTTTTTCATTGGTTTGGACACTCGATTTAATTTTAGTACTGCATATCATCCTCAAACTGATGATCAGACCAAAAGGAATAACTGAAGTGTAGAGGATATGTTCTAGATGTATGTAATGGATTGCCCCACAAAGTGGGAAGCCTACCTTCATCTAGTTGAGTTTTCATATAATAATGGTTATCAAACATATTTGAAGATGAGTCCATTTGAGGTGATAAATGGTAGGAAATGTCGAACATCTATTGATTGGGACAACCCAATTGACTGGATTATTTTAGGTCCAGATATGCTAACAGAAATGGAAACAATTGTTCAGAAAGCAAAATAGAATTTGAAAAGTACACAAGACAAACAAAAGATTTTTGCAGAACTGAAAAGAACACATGCAAAATTCAATGTAAGGTATCATGTTTATCTTAAATTCAAACCCAGGATCAGTTCATTGAAATTGGGAAAGAGTACCAAAGTGGCATCACGGTATTATGGGTCATTTCAAGTGTTTTCCAAACTGGGGCCAGTGGCCTATTAGCTTGCACTTCCAGCCAATTTAAAAGTTCACAATGTGTTTCATGTTTCATTGTTAAAGAAGTATGTACATGATGTAACTCATATTGTAAATTGGAATGTGATTCATATGGAACCAGAAGGAGATTTTTAGGTGGAACCACTACGCATTCTCAACGGGAAGGAAATTATGCTACGAAACTGAGCCATCGCTCAGGGTAAAGTTTAGTGGAGGCACTTTAGTTGTGAGGAGGCTACTCGGGAAATGGAAGAATACTTGATAAAGGCATATTCATTCTTGTTCTAGAGCAGATATTCTTATATTGGAATAATGAAGACGATGTTCAGTTCAAGGGGGACAGGATGTAATGTCCCTCCATTTATAAACATTTAAATGTTTTAATTGTTGATGGTTTATGTTGTTAAAGTTTTGGAAAAAGATGTATGTGGAAATGATATCATCATAAACATTAATGATTATGAATATATTTTTTGTAAATATTATTTTTAAATTTATTCTATTTAACTATAAACCAATTGATTAGAGAATTCAGTTATAAAGAGTAAATCATTATTCCATGGGTGAGTGAAAAGGGGATAAAAACCACTAGAGTAAATATTTTCCATGAGGACAAGTGGAACCCTACTCTCAAAGATATGGGATGTGAGGGAACAAGCTAACACAAAGTTACACAAAGTTAGGCCAATAAGATTCCCTAGGGTTAGAGATGAGGCTAACTTGGAAAAAGACCTAGGAAAGCTATTATTTTTCTGTGTAAAAAGAAGACAAACAAGTATAAAGGAGGTAGGACATTGCTAAGTACTTGTGAGAAATTGAGTTTGATGGTTCCGAGAAAGAATCAAACTCCAATATTTTCTGGAAAGGGTTATACACTTTCCAGTCCCTATGGAATAATTATTTAGGCTCAGGGGTGAAAAGAACAAGAAATTGTTGTTGTTCAAGTCTATGGTTGGGAGGAATTGGTTCTCCGCTCAATTGGTTTCCAGTATTTGCAACAGGCCCATATATATTTTCCTTGTATTTGTTGTCTTTATCCTGGTTATGATTTATTACATTGTAGTAGGAAAGAAATATATAGTCTGCATTGTTTGAAGACAATAAAAGTTGTTTAATAAATTCATATTTTCCAAATGAATATTGTGTTCTTTTATAACTCCAACTAAATACAATAGAATATATTTAGAAACCGGAGAAATGTTTTTATTTTGTGAAGATTATTGTTTGAAATTATTTAAATGAGAAGATAAGGGATGTATAAGATAAATATGTAAGTTATTATAGGTGTAACTAGTCTATTATCTTTGCAGAAATAAAGAAATAATCCTTGAATTTTCTTTTATGCTTTAGTGTCTTGAAAAGGAATCCTATGAAAGTTCTTGAACAAGAAATACCAAAACACAAATTTTGTGCCATAATTATTTTACAAACTTATGATTATCCAAGAAATTATTTTGTGCATGACTGTTATTTTCAAATGACTTGGTGATATAGTTATGTATAAATACATCACAGTAAAAATGATTTCCCTACACATAAACTGGAATAAACCCTAATGAAAAGGATAGGGTTTTTAACCAAGAATTAAAATGGGGTAATAGCACAATAAACTTTAGAGAAGAAAATCATAAGTAATATGTATTCTGATTTTGCAAGAAAATAATAAAGATATTCTATCTAATGAACATTGGAAAAATATGTTTTTTGAAATAAAATATTTATATATAACCAAAGATAATATATTTTATTGGAAACATAAATGATAATAGGGTAAACGCTTGAACCCTAGAGACAATGTTCTCACAATCTTGACTTAAAATGTAATGGAGATATCTTACAATACCCACGACTCAATTACCAAAGAGGGTATCCTCAAACGCTTAACAGAAAACATTAGAGGTCTGAATGATTTTGGATAGCCATGGCTTGAAGCATAACACAAAAACAAAACTGTGTGTAAACAAAAATGTGAGTATAAGCTTAGAGATATTAAATACAACGGTGTTCTCACTAGTGTCACCATAGTTTACTATGCCGCCCTGGTTTGATTATACACTTTAAAACCAAACATCTCCCATAACTTATGGGACCCTAAGCCTATGGCTTATTTATGGTTTTTAAATTGGAGTCTATTCGAACCATAACATTAAAAATTATGTGTTAACCCAAGGTTCAAAGCAACGTGATGGAGTACGACCTTGCTATCTTGGGTATAGTCATGGTAATGCATGAAACCTCTAATGTTGAAGGTTAAGAACCTTTAATATTGGATTGTTAACAATATGGATAGATAGTCTATGGATTTTAGACTAGGATCTAATCAAAACTATAAATATTTGATTTTGATTGGTTAATAGTATTGATAATTAGTGTATGGATTCTAGACAATGTTCTAAAACACATAATACTTATGGATCATATTACCAAAAAGAGTTAGAGATTTTACCATAAGGAATAGGATATTCCACCAAACTCCTAGATCCATAATGACATGCACATAATGAAGACTAATTACTATAAATAATTAAGAGCAATATAGTATTACTGTATGAATGAATATGTAATGGAATAGTAAGTAAAGAGAATGGTGATACATGTGATGAAGAGAGGACTCGCGGGAATATATAACCATTAGTAAGTTGATAGAATTAATGTACTAAGTAAAGAGAATGGTCATACCTACGACGAAGAGAGGACTCACGGGAATATATAACCATTAGTAAGATGATAATTCTGGATGTCTTTGAATCCTTGTTCTATCATGGCATCATCATATAATCATACAAGTATACAGTTATTAATGAAGAATTTAAAAAAAAATTATTGGTAGTAGTAAGAGACATTACATAGACAACTTTAAGATGTTCCTATTTCTATGATTTTGTACATAGCAAGGGACTCATTTTTGTAAAACTAGATTGGGATTTTAGCTAGAAGAATTCCATTGGCATCTATAGATGTAATTTTGTTTGCTTACAGAAATAAAATTACCTATTTTTTCCGTGGAAAAAAAAATAAGATTTGTAAGTTATGATTTTATTTATCTTAAGTATCCATAAACAATAGTTTTTAAGTTATTGTGTACTAGCTTATTGAAATATTGATTATGGTTTCTCCTATCAACATATAGTTGGATGAGTATGGATGTGAGCTAACCTCCCAAGAAATAAATTATTCCCTAATGAATAACTATGCAAATATGTCAAAAGACATGAAACTTGCGACAACCCGAGAAAATTATAATTAATTTTTTTTAAGCATGAGAACTTAGTCCTTTTGATTAAGATTTTGTATTTTCTTATTGTTAATTGTAAGTATGAGATCAAATCATTTTATTAATTCAATGATTCGGATTATATTGATAGCGACATGAAGGAATAGATATAACAAGGAAACACACACAAATATTGCAAGAAACATTGTAATATAGTTAAACTTTGATTTTATTAATGATTCTTTGGAATACAAATGACTGTAAAATGCAAAGCACACAAGCTAGATAAAATGGTGGTAGATTATCCCTGAAGAGAGAGATGTGTCATTTATGCTCATTCCCAAGAAACTAATTATAAATAAGTCGAAAAGGCCTTTTAACATAAAGCATCAATGAGAAAACCCTAACCCCAGAAGATGAAACACCAAAATTTTTGTGGGCCCCGATGTGGTTAGTTGATACGTCAAATTCCTGAGGGCATAAATTTTGCATACAATATTTGTTTTAGGCACTCGGTAGGCCATCAAAAAGGACTAGCCAAGAAGCACACATTCTGAGCAACCCAACATCTACCTCTAGCTACATGTTGGGTGTTGTCACACCAAAAAAACGTTGTTTAGGGCCTCAAATAGACCCGAAAGTTTGGGACCCAAAAAATGGTAGAAAAACGCCAAGATGTGGAACCATTCTGAATTAGTGGAAGAAGTGGGTGACCACAAGTATCCACATGAATCATTCATGCCCCCTTAAGAAGAAATGGTCCCCATTGCATCAAGTTCCTCCATCATATGGGGAAACTTTTGTTAAATCTGATTCATGTTGAGCCACTTTCCCTAGTGAAGAAGCTACCATTCTTTGATGACCTAATAGAGTTGGATGTTCTTCTACTGGGCTCCCTTCATCTTGTTTTACATGATCCAATCAACTATTTCCTATTCAATGCAGTCAAGATTGGGTTTTGTAGGGGCCAAGTGCTCAGCCATGTCTGAATTGTCCAAGAGAGGTGGAAATGTTGGAATATTTTTTTCATTGATGTCAAAGATAGGGGGAGCCTACAAGATGTCCAAGATAAATATTACAAACCTATATATGTCCAAGATGAATATTGCAATATAGAGATTGTTGAAAGTATTATTTTTTATTATCTTGTATACTATATCTTTGAATGCATTTTTACCTTACATACCTAGTTCAAATGGGAGCACAAGTTATATGATTAGAAAGCATATTCTGATACATTTCCAATGGTATTGACATTCCCTCTAACTCCCTAGGAATGAGGAGATATGGATTTTTCCATCCGACAACCCATCCATAAAATTGAGGTCGGCTCAGCCACTCTTTGTAGGTTGGCTAGGAAAGTGGGGACAGAATTACTATAAATATAGGATGGACTTTTTGCATTTTTTGAGAAACCAAGCAAGAGATCAATTATGAGGTGCACTAAAGGTGTTGGGGTGTCTCTTTGGGATCTATAAGTGTGCAAGAGAAGTCTGGGGGACTTTATTTGGGTCTTTCTTGTTCTCAAGGTATGTTATAAGGTTGTTATGTTGTCGTGAGGTTGTTATGTTATCATGAGGTTGTGATGTTGTCATGAAGTAGATGTTGTTTTGAGTGGATGTTTTCGTTAGTGGATGTTTCCATGAATGGAGGTTTTCGTCAATGGATGTTGCAATGAATGGATGTTGCCATGAGTGGAAGTTGTCGTTACTGGATGTTGTCGTCAGTGATTAAATTATGGGAATGATACTATGAGGCTTGCTAGGTTCGAAGGATTTTATATGGAATGAATCATGCAAGTGAATTCAGAAGTACTGTGTGTAAATTTTTTGGATTGGTTATATCTTCTTGAGTTGGTGCTCAGTTGAGGATATTGGTGTATCCAGTAGGTTGGTACCTGCATCTTGTTGAGTTGGTGCTTATTTGAGTAGATTGGTGTCTCAAGTAGGTTGGTGCCTAAATCTTGTTGATTTGGTGCTCAGCTAAGGATATTGGTGTCTCCAGTAGGTTGGTTCCTACAATTTTTGTAATACTAGGTTGGGGCCTACAAACATTTATAAAGATAAGTGTTGTGGTTTTCTCCCACAAAGATTTCCACATTAAACTATGTGCATTGTGATTTTATTTTATATGTGATTATTATTTCCCAGCTAATGAATGATTGATGAATGGTGAAATAAAGTAAAAATTATCATATACGGATTCTCCCACCCTCTCAGTATAATCATAAGCTCAAAAATTTGTATCAGAGTTGGTTCCTTCATAAACAATTTAACCATTGGAAGGTAGATCTTGAGCATATATGGATTGTAAGGAAGGTCTCCCTACAAATAGAGCTCTTTTATTCAATCGAACACTATGCAACATGAAGTATAAGAATGATGATATATTTGTGGGACCTTGGGTTTAATATTTGGGAATCAGTCACAACAGGTTATATAGATAAAGCTAGGAAGGAGTCAAGTGAAAACAATGAAAAAGAAATAGAGGTCATCTTGAGTTGCTTACTAGATTCTGATATTGTCAAGGTAATGAAGTGTCCAATAGCTAAACATATTTGGGACAAGCTACAAAATATTTATGAAGAGAGATCCAGTGAATAAATATCTTGTGATTGTTCATGTTGTGAGTCAGAGACAAAAGAAGCACAAGTTGTGAGACAGCTAAAAGGAGGATCTGGAAAATTCAAAGAAAGGGAAGATAGTGATTATAAATAAGAATATCTCTCCATAACCATGGAAACAAAACATGTTGATGAAGAAAATGAATATTTAAAAAAAGAATACATTGATGGGGAAGTGAATCTTGAAGCAAAACTCATTAGTTCCTTAGAACAAATAGACCTTTGACAGACTCATGGAAGAGAATATAAAGAAGAAGAAGTAATTGCAGAAACATGAAAAGAAGGATCATGATCTTAAAGAAATAGAGAAGATAGTTAGTATCATGATGACTCAACTAGAAGAGGCAAAGAGGATAGAAGAAGTGGTGAGAATCCAACTGAAAGAAAAGAAAGAAAATTATGAGAATATAGAAGATGAAATAGTTTCCTTAAGAAAATAACTAGAGAAAACAATTGATTAGTTGAATAGAAGCTTGAAGTTATGAAAGAGTACTGAAATATTAGATAATATTCTCAGTTTCCAAAGGTTATCATTCATCAAGACAGGTCTCTTCTATGACAATAAACAAAAGACCACTGAGGGAGATGCAAGCATTAAAGTCACAAAGCCATCAGAAAAATAAAATGAAGAAAGGTATGAAAGCTATGCTAATATTCTCAAAGGATCCACCAACAATGAAAGAAGCAACGGGAAAGGAAATTATGACCAGCAGAAACCTGATTCTTCTCATAAGAACAACAAGAATGAGTTCAAGAGAGTTGTTCCACCACAAAGACCTTTCACAAAATGGTACCAAAATCTCTTTATTGGCTATTGTTTTTATTAAAATAATTTTGGTCATAAAGCAATAGATTGTAGAGCTTATGCAAGAAGTGATTATGTGAAAGATAGAAATAGAGGTTCTTACAAAACCTCAAAGGATGATTATGTGAGAAACAAAACCAGAAGTTTTCATGGGTTTGCAAAAAGAAACTACAAATCATTTTCTCCTCTACTTGATATTGAATGTTATAAGTGAAATAACTACGATAACATAGCATGTGGTTGTAGAAGAAACATGATAAAGTCTCCTAAAAAAATAGGGAAGAAGATGTTCTTACCAATCATAGAGAAAAATACACCAGAATGTAGAAAAGGAAGCAAGAAGAACCGAAGAAGGAAGAATGTGGACTTTCACTTTATGCTCAAAATTAACGGAACAAATGGTACATTGACAGTGGATTTTCAAAACACATGACAGGGGACCAAACCATTTTTCTCACCTTGAAGGAAGAAAAATGAGGCATTGTTATATTTGGAGATAAGGCTTCTACAAGGATAGTTGGAAAAGGTATTGTTAGTCTTGATAATGGAAAGACTAAGACACAGAATGTATTGTATGTTGAAGAGTTAAATCATAATCTTCTAAGTGTCATCCAAATGTGGGATCAAGGTTACAATCTCATATTTCATTCTAATGGGTGTGAGATAAGGAAAGCAACTTCAGAAAGATTAGTGGAAAATGCAAACAAAACCTAAAGCGATGTATACATGCTCGATAAATTCAAAGCAGAAAAATGTTGTATGGGAGTGATGTCTCTCTCATCTCATTAGTAAAGGGAACCACAAGCTTAGGGAGAGAAGCCATTTTCCATTGATGTCAAAGGGGGAGAAGTTGCAGAAAAAGGAGGAATTGCAGACACAAGGAGAGCTATAGACAAGGGGAGTATTACAAAATTGAATAAGGGTTGCCATCAATGAAAAATGGGGAGATTGTTGAAAATATTTTTGTCATTGATGTCAAAGATAAGGGGAGCCTGCAAGATGTCCAAGATAAATATTACAATCCTATAGATGTCCAATATAAGGATGGATATTGTTGGAGGTATCACTTTTGGTTAGTTTGGATACCCTATATTTGAAGGAAGTTTTACCATACATACCTAGCTCAAATGGGAGAAAAAATTATATGGTTGGAAAGCTTATTATGAGACCTTTCCAATCATATATGGAATTCCCTCTAACTCCCTAGGAATGAGGAGATATGAATTTTTTTCATATAACAACCTAGCCAGAAAAATGACGTCAGCTTAGCCACTATTTACAGGTCAGCACAAAAAGTGGGGACATAATTACTATAAATATAGGATTGGTTTTCACATTTGTTGAGCAACCAAGAAAGAGATCAAGTATGATGTGCGTCAAAGTTGTTGGGGTGTCTCTTTTGGATCTAGAGTTGTGCAAGAAAAGTCTAAGGGACTTTATTTGGGTCTTTCTTATTCCCAAGGTATGTTATAAGGTTGTGATGTTGTCGTGTGCACTGTTATGAGGTTGTGATGTGTATATGAGGTTGTGATGTTGTCGTGAGGTTGTGATGTTTACGTAAGTGGATGTTGTCATTAGAGAATGTTGTCGTGAATGTATGTTTTCGTCAATGGATTTTTCCATGAGTGGATGTTGCCATTAGTGGATGTTGTCATCAGTGATTACATTATGGGAATGATGTTATGAGTCTTGATAGGGTTTAAAGGATTGTCTATGGAATGAAGCATGCAGGTGAAATTAGAAGTGTTATGTGTATGAATATCTTGAATTGGTGATATCTTATTGAGTTGGTGCTCAGTTTAGGAGATTGGTGTCTCCAGTAGGTTGGTGACTACATATTGTTGAGTTGGTTCTTATTTGAGTATATTGGTGTCTCCAGTAGGTTGGTGAACACACTCTGTAAGGACATCGTGTCGAGGGTCAAGACAAGATTAAAGAGATCAGGCTCTAACAACCGTATCGAAGAGATCACCATGTCAAATACTGGATCTAAGTCATCAGAAGTTGAAGCCATGGGTGACAATGCCACATAATTGACTTGTGGCAGGGGTGATACCGTCTACATATAAGAACCATTTAGGGAGGCAATCCAGTCAGGATCAATGAATGAAAGTTGATCAACAGGCACAACTTGTCCATCGTGAGGGAAAGATATCACATGAAAAAGAGTAGACACAATAGCTTTCATGGCATAGACATAATCTCGCTCAAGGAGTAAGGCGAAATCCAAGGGGTCTTGGACTACCATGACGTCAATAAAGACAGTTTTCCCTCCCAAAGTTATAGGAAACTGAGGAAGGGTCCCTAAAGGTTGACTAGTTCTTCTATTAAAAGCTAACAGATTCTGCGTAACCGGTCCAAGTGGACGATAACCCAAAGCTTGCCAAGCAATAGAGGACAAAATACTAACAGACAAACCTTCATCTATCAGCGTCTGAGGAACGTCTCAACCAAAAACCTATATTGTAATCTAGAAAGGAATGTGAGAGGGAAGACAAGGTCTAGTTAGCACACCCCAATTAAAAAGGATGGTCTCATTACTTGGAAGAGGTTCCATGGGAGAAGGAGGAATACCCACCGGCATGGTAGAGTCTGTATCAATGAGAAAAATGTGGGCAGTATCGGGTTTACTCTCTAGCAAGAGAGTAGGATCGACCGATGACGAGATCAGATCGACCATGTGGGTTGCGTTTTCCAAGGGGAGAATGGGGTCGACAGGTGGAAATGGATCGACCACTTGGGTGAAACTCTCTAATGGGAGGGTGGGATCGACCGAGGATGGGATCGGATTGACCACTTTAGTAACACTGTCTAAAGGGAGAGTGGGATTGACCAAAGATGGGATCAGATCAACCACTTTGTCAACTAGTTCAATTAAGGATGTGGCCAGATTGACGACATGATCAATCGGGCTGACCGACAGGGGAACCAGATTGATCACTTCGTCAACTACAGGGGGGTTGAGAGAAAGCTTGCGATAAGCAGCTGGAATTCGGGGTTGTGAAACAATCATGTCTTCCAACAATTTTGAGGCTTCTTCCATATGAGGTAAAAGATGAGTTAGATGACGCCCTTTGCATAACATACATGGGTACTTGGCTCTACTTTTCTTCTTCTCAATTGTTTCATGACTAGTTGACAGGAGATCATCAGCATGTTGTTTAGAGACTGACGATATGGGTTGGTGAGGGTGCGTAGACCATACTTCTATAACCCTGGATAGACCAGGGCAATCCTTAAGAATATGGCTACCCTTACAAAGTCTGCAAGGATACTTGAGCTTACGGGTTGTTTGGGTGATCTTGACATCATCAACACTCCCAACACAATTAACAGTAACTGGTTGTTTTCCAACATGTTTAGCAGTGGTTGAAGGTTTTGATCCTTGCTTATTTTTATCCTTATTATTCTTCCTTTTCTTATTCTTCTTATTCACTGGGTTACTAGCTTCAGATCTTTCACTCGGCTAAGAAGAGGAAACGACAGAAGAGCTTGCAAGTGAAGAAGGAAAAAAATATCTTACTGGTGAAGATGGTGAAGGATCAACATGAGGTTGATGTTCTTGGGGGGGAATTCTTACGAACGAAGCACTTAGTGCATTTGGGATTACCTGAGTGGAAAAAAACCACACCGAAAATCCAATAGTGAGACCTAGAAGGCTCAAAGTAGCGATGTGAGGAGGACCAATGTTTACATAAGAAGGAAAAACAAAAGGTTCCCCTGGAGCAGAGGTTCCTTCATTGGTCATTTTGGGAACTGACACCATTAAAAACAAAAATCCAATCTAGAGTCCACTAGGGAGAACAAACAGCACACGCTAAAAATCTAATAAGCAAGCAAGCAAACAAAACCTTCTCACAATGAGCACACTAGTTGGTGCTGAAATCCAACGTCGCGAGAACAATGTAAGAAGGGGATGATATAGAGTGGGTGGAAAAGTTACGTTGACGACCTGCTTAATGGACTTACACCCTAGTTCAAGATCCCACACATAATCATGAGTATGCCCTCCAAGGAGCCCGAGTGAGTTTGGCCAACGTCGATTCCAGGTACCGTGAATACTTGCCCCTCCACAGTCACCTCGTTTAAATACCCTAAAGATATAGGCCACTAAGGTTACCAATCACTACAGTGATGCCTGGGGAAACAGTCGACAGTCTGATCCACGTGCAAGGGTAGGGTATCTAGCCCAAAATCAATTTGAAAGGCTTCCACTCATCATTGTGGTTATACCTCTCAAGCGACCCCCATAATACATGTAATCTCTACACCAAGACCAACAAAGCAGGGTGAGTAACTCTGCCAGTCTCAATGTGACCTAGTGATTGACCCTTGTGTTAGAAGGACTTCCCAGGACAAAATGTAGTAAGTGGATTTAACTCTCCCTATCACAAGATACTATGTTTGTTTGCAGCTTTGGAAAGTTATCTTTCACAACTATTCCAAAGCCCTACGACTAATCTAATGTAGGTTTGCTACCAGAAAATATAAAAATGTCTAATCAATTTTTATAAGCGCTTTATTTTATGGTTGTTGTTACTCAAAAGGAAAATGGCGTGGACAATATGGTGTTTTGACCAACTCGAAAGTTATGCAAAGAGATGAAGATGAAATATTTTCATTTCGATGAAAGCTATGCTACAAGAAAGAGAAAACATTTATCATTCCTAGATGCACAATGTCCCAAAATCTTAAAACTCATCAATATCAATATTCTCAAGAAATGAGCAAAAAATGCCAAGAATCATGCAATTCCACTACTTCAAATGCAAGGATTCCCCCAATCCAATATAAAGAAAGAAATTAAATCTTTTTGTTTCAAAATTTTCACTAAACGAAACAATGAACTTTCTTAAAACAAAGAAACCCAAACTAAAAGTTTTCTTTTAAATCGAATTATTCAGAAGAAATCTAATCTTTCCCTAAACAATTCTAAAGAAAACACGGGGTTTGGAATTGAAAGACACTCAAAGCAAGAGACTAATCCTTCAAAACCAAACAAATCAAAGATGGCTAAAAGAAATTCAAAGAATGTCAAGCAGACTGTAAACAGATCAATATAGGCTCCAAAAGTTCAATCCATCTGATCAAAGAAAAGCTGGGCATCAAAAGATAGGAAAGCCTAATTCCAAACAAAAATTTCAAATGGGTTCGCAGCCTAGCTATAGGGTGCAATGCGAAAATCAGTAGAGTTCGCAGGCTAGACACAGGTAGGGTGCGAACATGTCGCACTGGATTACACAGTAGGGTTCGAACTTCAGTGATTCTCGTAGGCCACAAAAAGGTACAATGCGAGAAGGTTTGTAATCAAGCAAATTTTGGAAAAAGGATAGAACTTTTGAGTGAACTTTTGGATCCAGGGAATCTGTAAGGATCTCCTAAAGACTCAGAGATTGATTGGGAATGAAAAATGGTAGGTCAAGATCAAATGGCCAAGAAAAACCACCAAAATGGGTAGTATCCCCAGTGGATTCGCCAATTTTGTTATCGAATAAATCGTTAGGTGTGGACACTAACCGATCTCCCTAGATCCACCTAGATCTAGAAAAAAACACACCAGAACATGACACTTTCCTTAAGTTTTAAATATTGAACTTACTAACTAAAGAGGGATAGGTGACATACCATTTAAAGGATGCTTCCTCTCTCCATCGCCATCCTAGCTCTGTTCCAATGCTCATACAATGATGATCCTGCAAAAGAATGAAACCAACCAAAGTGATAGTAATAGCATAAACTCAATATAAACCTATGTATGTGATCAAGGAATCATACGATAAAACACAACAAGATTTATAGGAAAGAATCATATTACTGTATCATATTAAATGTTAAAGAGAGATTACAACCATGGCCTTGATGTCGTAAGGTCCCTTCCAACTGTCCTTCGTTCCCCACACACTTCTTGCTCCAAGGATTCTAGGACCATGGATTTGATAGCTACTCACAATCTATCTTGACAAAGAAAATCTCAAAGCCACTCTAACCAAGCTAACAATCCCAAACCAAAAACAACTAACTTTCTCCATGAGAGCTCCTCTCCTTGTATAAGCTGAAGAGGATAAGGTGAGGAGGTTAGGATGATCCCACTAAATCATGAAAGTGAGTAAGATCCAAACCATTCGGATGCCACCTCACCATGGAAGTTTCTCCTTCTAGAAGAATCGAGAAGATTCTTGTTTTTCCCACGTATGAGCATTCTCACACCCTTCTTATAGAGTAACCTGCGAACCTCTCACAACCCAACTATGGTGCAGCCTACAAGAATAGGGCATTCTCGCACCTTGCCTATATAGCAACCTGCGAACATCCTCTTTAATAGGGTTTTTCCAAAGGAGACTGCAACTTCTTCTCTCAGGAAAAGTTCTTCTCCCTTCTTTCTTCAAGAACTCAGGCCACTGACCCCTCTGAAGGCAACAGATAGGTTTACATCATTAACGGTCATAGGGATGACGAAAATAATGTGTAACATCTAGCATTTGATTTCTTCATTCTACATAATAAAGCACTTATATACAGGTTTGTTAGGCAGAGGAGCACCAAGTGTTAAATAAATTGAGTGCTTTACCTGACAGTGCAAAGTCACCCCAGTAGATGAGGAAAATATATATTTGTGCTCTTATACTATCTTTTCCACCTACTTTTGTTGTGTAGAGATATTTTGTGTATATGTTTTGAAGGTTGTAGTGAGATTCCATTCACCTTTCAATTAGACCATAAAGAGGAAAAATCTCTCAGTCTGAGAGACCACCTTTTTGCACTGCTTTGCAGAGATCAAAGAGACCACAATAGTTGGGGTTGCCTCCAGTACCCTGTAGAGTTTACCTCCCAAAGTAATAATGAAACTACAGGGCCTAGATTCATAAACAACATGACACTTCCATATATATTGTTTTCCTAAAAGGCCATCACAAACTTCAAGGGGGTAAACATCACACAATACCTCATCTTTGAAGGGTTTGATGTTGTAGTCCAGGTGATATTTTTGGTTGATGTGGATGTCTCATCCTTGGTTGAGCCAACTAATGGTGTATGGTTGAGGGTGCAACATAATTTTTAGGTTCAACCTCTTAACGACCTTTGTTGAGATTAGGTTCCTCCAAATACCATTGTCAACAATGAAATGGAACTGTGGCGTCCCCTACACCCACATCTGTGAGTGGAAGAGGCACTCCCCTTATTTAGGCTCCTCTGGTTCCTCTAGTTGGACCTTTGTGGTAGAAATGGTGAAACTGGGTTCTGCGTCAATGATCTGCTTTCTCTTATTCGATTTTAAATCAGAGTCAAATTCAGTATCTGACTCTGAGGCTTTCATCTCAACCAACAATGATTTTTTGGAGAAAAACCCATTAGTGTTGTACTAAGGGATTTTGTGGAACTCACACCACTTTCCAGTGTCCTTCTTTGACTTCATGATACCTTTCTTTGCTTTTGGCTTGGACTAGTTGTCTTGGGGTTGGCTATCCTTTCTCTATCCTTTGTTATGGGAGTTAGGGCCACCTTTATTGTGCTTATGATGCGATGGGTTTACATAATTTAAATCATGCTTATTATTTTTCTTGAACTTTTTCTCCATCTTGATAAGATATTGATAAGTGGCTCCTAGTGAGGAGATGTCAAGGAACTCCATATATGTTTAAATGTACCTATGTAGGCCATTGTGGTACTTTAGAACCAAGTGTTTCTCAGATTCTTTAATTCCAAACTTTGTGCATAAGGTATGGAAGATGTTGGTGTACTTCGACATCGTCTGGTCTCTCTCCTGACACAGAGTTTTCCATCTCATGTTCTATTCATCATAGTTTCCAACAAGGTAGTATTTCTCCTTGAGGCATCAACAAAATATGCCCAAGTGGGTCCTGGCCCAAAAATTGTAGACTCATCTCTAACATGTTTCTCATAGTACGTCTCCCACCAATCTCTAACATGGGTTTAAGGAGTGCAAAGGTGATTTTTTCACTATTAGAAAAATTTTGGACAGACAAATAACCCTCTAACAGATTTAACAATTTTTTCAAAGCATTGGTGTCTATCTGACCTTAAAATAAAGGAATATAAAAGTTAACTTATACCTTAAAGGGAATTGCACCTCCAAAGTGATTGTTGGTTGAAGGTGCCTATGTTGTTGTTGGAAATTGTTGTTGGAAATCGTCGAAGGATCTGGGAGAAATCCATCATCTCGTTCCTATGTCATGTGAGGGATTCCTCAAGAAATAGTTTGATAGGATCTCCTACTCTAACGTCTCTCTTTTCTTCTACCATGGGAGGTTGCTTGGGCCGGCGGGAGTGTTCTTCCCCAAGCTCAACCAATTCAAAACCCAAATCTAGATAATAGGACCTCATCGGGGACATCCACAAAGAAACAATAGAGTAGATTGTTATGATACCACTGATTTGGATTATATTGAGAATGGCATGAAGGCATAGATATAAAAAGGAAACACACATAGATATTACAATAAACATAGAAATACAGTTAAACTCGGATTCTATTAATGATTGTTTGAAATACAAAAGACTATAAAATGCAAAGCACACAAGCTAGCTAGAATGGTGGTAGCTTATCCCTGAAGAGAGAGAGGTGTTGGCTACGCTCATTCGCAAGAAGATGATTACAAAGAGGCTGAAAATACATTTTAACAGAAAGCATCAATGATAAAACCCTAAACATCCAAAATCCTAACCCCGAAAGATGAAACGCCAAAAGTTTTGTGGGCCCTGATGTGGTTAGTTGATACGTCAACTTCCTAGGGGCGTAACTTTTGCATATGATCTCTATTTGGAGAGTAGCCTTGTGTAGCTAGCATTGATTGTGATATATTTAAATATATTGATTATTGTCACTTAATGTAAATGTAAAATGAAAATGTAATTTTCTCAACTTAAATTGAAAATAAAAACATTATTATGAAACATATTAAACTAAAAATATATATGAAGACTCCACCATAAACATGTGGCAACACTAAAAAAAACCATACGCTAGAATCCAACATGGGCACAACTTGACTCATAATCAATAAGATCAAAATGAATAACATATGGAACCCAAAAATGAGAAAATAAGGACACCAAAATAGACAATGCAATGAGGACACGACGGGGACATAGGAGAAGGTCTACAATGAAACAAAAATGGATGTCAATTGTAATGCATAGAGGAAAAGTGAATGTGAAGCACATTCTAAGGGGACAGGTAGAGGATGCTACTGAGATGACAAAAAGGATGCACCAAGTATGCAAATATTACCCTAAAGGATGCCCCAAGGATGCAAATAGTACCCTGTGAGGATGTGATGGTGATTCAATGGGGACATAATTAGGGAACATTTAGGATGGAATGGTGGTTAAAAAATATCTAAAAGGAAAAAGTCAAATAAAATGCAATGGTGATAGCAAAAACGGATGCAAAAAGAGATGTTTCTAAAAAATGCAATAATATAAACAAACAAAATTAACAGAATAAGGGGGCACAAAAAATAGCAAAATGGGGATATTGTAGTAATATATAAAAGTTAAGTTTGTCTTGTTTGTATATGGTTCATTTCCGTGTCCATATCTTAATTAGATTTGTAAATTATGTTGTTATAGTGAATTTCATTAAGGAAATTATTATAATTGATAAAAATGTTGTTAAGAAGCTTGATTGTGAATCTAGGTTAGATTTCTATTATGATTTCTAGTTATCCAATCTTAATAATAATAATAATAATCTATTTTTAAGTCAATACTAAATTGGTGTATGAGACCTCTTTGTTTGTGAAACAAGGGACCCTCTCGGTGGAGCGATTTGACTCCTAAAATCTACATAGGTATACATACCCTACCCCATTCTGAATTTGAACTCCTGACCTCCAAAAAAGAAACACATATTCTTAATTCCACCTTTATTTACAAATTACATATAAATTTTGATTTTTATAATTATTAAAATCAAAATTAACTCACAACAAAAAAAAATCAAATTGATTAATAATAAAAGATGAGTGATTAGAAAACCTTAACTAATGTATACACATATAATTAAAAACAAATTTTTAAATATCAATCCTTTATTCCACTAAGAAAAATCCATATATTTAGTTTATGGTTGCATTAAACATTATTAGAAGAAACAACGGAAACTCAAAACGTGATTGAGATTTAGTTGCACATATCCATGCAACAAGTCAAACAAGTGCATTCATTTAATAAGTTTCATTCACGCATAACCATGTGACTAGTTTTCATAAAGACGCCTCATTACCACCTTGCAAAGAATATAAACACACAGCATCCCCCGGTCTACAGAGACTATTGTTACTTAAACAATCAACCAATCTCAACGTCTAAACATAGCTAGAAAAAAATTAGGTTAATGGGATCAACTTGTGAGTTTATTTGTGAATTGGCTTTGAAATTTGAAGAATTAGTAAACTTATCTTGTATTTATTTATTTATGGATTGGTTTTAAAATTTGAAGAATTTAACCAACTTAGCTTGTATTTCTTATCTAAAATTTGAAGAATTTAATGTTGTGTTGGTGAAATATTCAAGGATTTTTGTAGATTGTGAGTATTTTAAATCTAAGTATTTAGTTGAAGAAAGGCATTAATCAAGATTATTTTCAACACGAAATGAGAGTGAAGATATAATAAAGAAATGTACAGATATGTATTATATATCCAACAATATAACAGAATGATATCAAATATATAAACACAAAGATACAGTAATACACAATTTCTATTAATGTGTGAAATGTGCATAATTGTAAAAATATAGAGTGAAAGACTCGCTAGAATGGTGGAATTTTATCTTTGAGAAGAGATGTGACAGCTACTTGCATTTGCCAGAAGATGATCATTACAATGAGGCTCTAAGCGCTTTTTTAACATAAGGAAAATCCAAAACCCTAACCCCAGAAGATGAAAAGCCAAAAGGTTTGCGGGCCTTGATGGGGATAGTTGATACTTCAACTTCCTAGGGGCATAACTTTTGCATATGATCTCCATTTGGGACGCTCGATGCACCGTTGGAAAGGTCTAACCGTGAAGAACGATTTTCAACTAACAATCACTTAAGCCCCAAATCCCCAAAAAACGTCGTTTAGGGCCTCAAAACGGCCTCGAAAGTTTGGAACCTGAAAAACTACCAAGATGAAAAATTGTTTTTCAAAACCGTGGAATAGGTGAGTGGCCACCGATATCCACCTAGATCAATCCTCCCTCCTTAGGAAGCAATGGTCTCCATTGCATTGAGTTCTCGGGGGAGAGGGGGAAGCGTTTGTTGAATCTTAATCTTGGTGAGTTGTTTGCCTTGCTGGAGACGTTGCACTGTGGAAGGCTATCATGAACCTGTTGTTGGCAAGGTTGAATCTGTTCAACCAGTTGGGCTACATGAGATGTCTGGGTGCATAAGGAATCTTTGTGCTTTGTTGCAATCTTGTCGACTTGCTTCTGTTGGATAGAAGGTGCTTGGGCTGAGGTTGTAGTGGTTGCAGTATCCTTTTGTTCACCTTCTAAACAGATTGTGAAAAAGTTGAATTTTGTAGTATGAGATACTACCTTTCAGCATTGTTTAGGTGGTACAGTAGTTGGGACTACCTCTGGTATCCTGTAGAGATGACCCCCCAGAGTAATAATGACACTACAGGGTCAAGACTCGTAGATAGCATGGCGCTTCCACATATATGGTTGGCCCAAGAAAACATCACAGACATCCAATGGGGCAACATCACATAATACCTCATCCTTGAAAGTTTGGATACCATAGGACAATCGGCACTACTTGCTGACACGAAGATCTTATCCCTGGCGAAGCCACCCGATGTTGTATGGTTGCGGGTGTGGTGTTGTCAACAATCCCAACTGTTTCATGACCTCTGCTGAGATGAGGTTCTTCCAGATTCTGTTATCAACAATAAAATGCAGTGGGGTCCCCTTCACCCACACATGTAAATGAAAAAGGTGATCCCTCTCTTCAGGATCTGTGGTTTCTTCTGGTTGAATTGTTGTGGTCGCGAAAATAACAGTGGGGTCTACGTCAATGATCTGTCTTCTATCAGTATTTTCTTAATCAGATTCTGAATCAGGGTTCGGCTCTTTGTCTCTAATCTTGGCCACCAATGACTATTTTGAGCGACATTCATCGATGTTGTGCCAGGGGATTTTATGGAAATTGCACCATTTTTCGGTGTCCTTCTTCGTCTTTCCGTGACCCTTATTTTCCTATGGATTAGACTAGTTTCGGGAGACTGTTTGTTGGGACCGTCTTTATCATACTTTGGTTGTTGCGGATTTGTAGAACCGAACTCTCGTTTGTTCCGGTGCTTAAATGTCTGCTCGATTTTAACAACATATCGATAAGCAGCACCAAGTGATGAGATGTCCAGAAAATCCATTTTTGTTTGGATGTATCTGTGTAGAGCCCCATGGTATTTCAGAACCAAATGTCGTTTGGAGTCTTTGATACCCAGCTTGGTGTGGAAGGTATGGAAGTTATTGGTGAACTCAGGAACTACTTGGCCCCTCTCTTACCGTAGTGTGGTCCATCTCATGTATTGGTCCTCGTAGTTTCCAACAGGGTAATACTGTTCATTTATTGCATCCACAAAAAAATCCCAAGTGTTTGGTCAACCGCTTGGACCTTCGAGGTACCTAGTAAGTATGAGAGAACTAAAGGTGGATTCTATCCATATACCGCTTCAAAAGGAGTCATGTGAGTAGTTGTATGGTAGGAAGTTTTGTACCACCATTCGACGAGGGGTAGCCATTAAGCCCACTGATGTTGTTTTTTAGAGGCAAAACACCTTAGATATGTTTCTAAACACTTGTTGACAACTTCTGTTTGACCATCAGTCCGGGGATGATAAGTTGTGCTGAGATGCAATTGGGTGCCCTGTAACTTAAACAGTTCTTGCCAAAAATTGCTTGTGAAAGTTGGGTCACGATCAGAAACAATAGAGTGCGGCTTGCCATGAAGCTTGAAGGCCTGGTCCATGAAAATTTGAGCCACCATGGATGCAGTAAATGGGTGTTGAAGAGCACAGAAATGAAAACACTTGGAAAGGTAATCCACAACCACCATTATGACTGATTTATTCCCTGATTTGGGTAAGCCGGTAATAAAGTCCATAGAGATATCCTTCCAAATAGCAGGTGGAATCGGAAGCAATTGTAGTGTGCCTGGAGATTTGACTGTTTCTCCCTTGTTGCATTGACACACCTCACATTCAGCGACAAAATTATAGATGTCTTGTTTCATACCATCCTAAAAAGAAGAACGTTTGACCCTGTCATATGTTTTGGTGAACCCTAAGTGCCCCGTTGTGGGTGTAGCATGAAGCTCAGAAAGTACCATGGATTTAAGCTTTGATTGTTTACTTAAATACAAATGGCCTTTGTATCGAAGCTCATTCTGGAGACAAGAGTACCCTGAGGGAGCCAGAGCCTTGGTCTGCAATTGCTGGATCAGATGCAAACTTTTAGGATCTTGAAGCCATTCCTGGCACACAACTTGGAGTTAATCGGGTACAATGAAGGAAAGAGAAAAAAGGGATCCCTCTTCTTCATATTTTCGGGACAGTGCATCCGCCACTACATTGTCTTTTTCCTTCTTGTAAATGATCTCATTATCATAACCAAAGAGCTTAGTCACCCATTTTTGTTGCTCCTGGGAGGACATGCGTTGTTCCAGAAAGTACTTGAGGCTTTTATGGTCGATCTTAATTTGGAAGCGTTGCCCCAAGAGATAAGGGTGCCACAGATCACTGACATGCAGAATAACCAACATTTCCTTTTCATAAATGGGTTTTCCCAGATTTCTTTCAGACAGTTGTTTGCTGGTGAAGGCCAAAGGTCGACCCTCTTGCATAAGGACAACATCGATTCCTTTCCCTGAGGCATCACATTCCAACACAAAGGTCTTTGTGAAATCAGGAAAGGCCAAAACCAGAGTGGTGCACATGGTCATCTTCAAGGTTTGAAAAGCTTGAGCAACGGCTGGAGTCCAAGTGGAAGAGTTCTTTTTTAGGAGAGCAGTGAGAGGTGCTACAATCTTTCCATAGTTCTTAACAAACTTGCGATAATACCCTATTAAGCCCATAAATCCACACAATCTTTTGAGAGTCTTTGGGTGTGTCCAGTCTTGCATAGCTTCAATCTTTTTCGGATCCACCCTGACGCCATCCTTTCCAACCAGATGACCCAAGCATTCTACTTCTAAGGAACCAAAAGCACATTTAGACTGTTTCGGGAAAAGTTGGTGCTAGGAGAGGAGATGGAGAACTTGATCCACATGAGTAAGATGGGTTGTCCAGGTTTTTCTATAGATGAGGATATCATCAAAGAAAACTAAGACAAAATGACGGAGAAAGGGATGGAAGACATGATTCATGAGGCTTTGGAAGGTGGAGGGGGCATTACACAAGCCAAAGGGCATGACCAAAAACTCATAGTGGCCCTCATGAGTGCGAAAGGCCATCTTGGGAATGTATGCCTATTTCATACGTATCTGGTGATAGCCCAAGCGAAGATCAAGTTTAGTAAAGAATTGGGCGCCACTCACTTCATCTAGGAGGTCATCAATGACAGGAATGGGAAATTTGTCTTTAATGGTCAGTTTGTTGAGGGCACGGAAGTCAGGACACATTCTCCAAGAACCTTCTTTCTTCAGAACCATGACTATAGGAGAAGAGTAAGGGCCCGTACTAGGGTGAATAATGCTTGCATTAAGGATTTCCTGGACCATTTTCTCAATTTCATTTTTTTGTGAAAAGGGGTAGCGATATGGACGAATATTGGGAGGAAGGCTTCCGGGTACAAGGGGAATGGAATGATCATGAACACCATGGGAAGGAGGGAGTCCTTGGGGAGTGGAAAATACCATTTGATGTTTATAAAGGAGATCTTGGAGGTCATGTGGCACCGGGGATGTCTCTATTGCTTGTATGGCATGGAGTTGGGCAATGACAGTAGAATGACCTTTTTTTAGCAGCTTTTCCATGCGATGGGAACTAATGACCTCATGTGAACTAGTAGTGATGCCTTGGAATTTATATTGGTGGCCTTCCTGGTTGAATTGCATGGTTAATGCCTTAAAATCCATGAGAATGGGACTCAAAGTTCTTAGCCAGTCTACACCCAACACAATGTCACAACCACCCATGTCGATAGAAAACATATGGGATTTTAGGTGGTAGTCACCAATTTGTAGACGCACATTTTCATAGTGCCCTCCACATTTCATGGAACCACCATTGGCAATCATGATTTGGAAATTGTTGACAGCATGGATGTAGCAATGAGTTTCTTGGGCAATGCGGCGATGCAGCGATGAATAAAATTATGGGTGCTTCCACTATCAACCAGAATGATGACCTTCCGATGCTTGATGTAACAGATTAACTTGAGGGTTTGGGGAGTGGAAAAGCCAGTGAGAGCATTGAGGGAAATGAGAGGTTCTACTTCGGGAGGGTCTGAGGGATGGGTTATGTCAGTGATTTCAGGTGACTCAGACACAAGGGGAGGTTCAACATCCTCTTCCGAAATATCCTCAGAGATGGCCATAAAAAATCTTTTGTTCCTTACACTTGTGGACCGAGAAATATTTGTCATCACAATTATAACAAAGGCCTTTGAGTTGGCGTTCAGCCATTTCAGCCCTGGTCAATTTTTGGATCTTTAATGGGGCAGAGAGAGTAGTGGGAGTGACGGGTTTAGGGCGAGGAATAAAGGAGGGTTTTTGGTTTTGAGATGATACAACCTGTTGTGCTTCTTTAGCTCTTTTAGTAGACTCCACCCAAGTCGAGGGTCGATCCATGAGGACATGGGCCCGAATCTCCTCCTTGAGGCCACTGATAAAACACTCTCAAAAGAAAGCATCAGTCATGCCCTCTGTTCGAAAAGCCAGGTGCTGAAAGGAAACTATGAAGTCTTCTACTGTTCCGGATTGTTTCAACTTTGTCAAACGGCCCAAATGGTTGGTGTCCATGTCAAAGTGTTCATAAAGCTCAGTCACAAATTGGGTCCAAGCAATATACCCTTGATGGGAAGTTTTTCTCCATTGCCACCATTGCCAACGTTCTTGATCTAGATGGAGAACACCATATCGAAGTTTGGCCAAGTCATCTGTGATTCCGTATAAAGAGAAATAATGTCCCATTTGGGTTACCCAACCAGTGGGGTCTGAGCCATCAAATTTGGTCACATCCACCCACGGAAGGCGTACATCACGTTGAAAGTGATGGTTCTGAAAGGTATGGGAATGGGAGGACTGTTCGCCTTCAGTCTTTGGAGGTGCTTCAGAGAAATGGTTATCTATAGGGATCTTTAGTTTGGTGTAGAGGGATGCAAAGATAGATTCAATCTGGGTGGTCATTTCTTGTTTGACTTCCTCCATTGAGGACTACATGGTTGTATTTATGGTTGTATTGATGGATGAATCGATGGAGGCAATAGTAGTACTAATTTGTTTCACTTCTTTTTGGGTTTCAAGGAAACCAGATTGCAAGGTGTTGAAGCGAGTTTCCAGATCTTGGCTACGGGTATGGGCCATGAGGACGGGTGAACTAAAAAGAGGCAGGCGGGGTCAAAAAAATT
>JZKD02S2246911.1:314387-327129 GCA_000966675.3 Picea glauca
CAGGGTCTAATATGCAGGATATAAATGTGTTCAAGAAGAAATTAGCTAATTCATTTGCGATGAAGGATTTGGGTGCTGCAAAGAAAATCCTTGGTATGAGAATAACAAGAGACAAAAAAAATCGCAAACTGGCATTGTCTCAGGGTGAGTACATAGAAAAGGTGTTGGAGAGGTTTAAAATGCAGAATGAAAAACCAGTTAGTACACCTTTGGCCAGCCATTTCAAATTAATTAAGGAAATGTGTCCCAAGACACAGGATGAGATAGAATACATGTCCAGAGTTCCTTATTCATCAACAGTTGGCAGCTTGATGTATGCAATGGTTTTCACAAGACTAGATATTGCACATGCAGTGGGAGTTGTGAGCAGATATATGAACAATTCAGGTAAAGAACATTGGGAGGCAGTAAAGTGGATTCTCAGATACTTGAGAGGTATTGCTAATCATGCATTATGTTTTGGAGGTTCAGACACTATTCTATAGGGATATGTTGATTCAGATATGGCAGGTGATAAAGACAGTAGGAGGAGCACCACAGGGTATGTTTTTACTATAGGTGGAACAACAGTAAGTTGGATTTCAAAATTGCAAAAGGTTGTTTCACTTTCAACAACAAAGGCAGAGTATGTTGCTGCTACAAAGTCTAGTAAAGAGATGATTTGGTTACAGAGGTTTATGGAGGAATTGGGAAAGAAGCAGAAGAATAGCAGGTTGTACTGTGACAGTAAGAGTGTCATTCATCTTGCAAAGAACTCAGCCTTCCATTCAAAGACTAAGAATATACAGTTGAGGTACCACTTCATACGATCTTCCTTGGAAGATGGACATTTGAAGTTAGAAAAGATACACACTAGCCAGAATCCTGCAAACATGTTAACAAAGGGAGTAACCGGGGAGAAACGGAGTTCCTGCTCAGTTTCAGTTGGTCTTCAAGAATGAAGATGAAGATGAGAAATTTGCAGGTCCAAGAAGGTTTATAGTCCATCATATACAACAACGATGCAGTTGTTAAGATCAGTCTCCAAGTGGGAGATTGTTGGTTGTGGAGCCTGATTATCTTCCTGATTCAGAGGTCTTTTATTTTCAGCCATGTTTATACCCCATGAAGTATTTACACCCCAGAAATATGTACACTCTTCCACACAAGGGAGTGCAGAGGGGGGGTACCCCCTCTGCGGGGTCCGGGGGGGCTATCCCCTCGGCTGTGGGGTCTGGGGGCAAGCCGGCCCCTAGCGGGGGTTCGGGGGCAGCATCCCCCGAAGGAAAAATTGCCTTGTAAATGTATATTGTAATTTCATTGTAAATCTGGATCGTTCATTATAAATTCGCAGATCTAATGGTAGAGATTATGTTAGGGTTTTTTGCCCTAGAAGGCAACCCTCTTTTATGAGGGAAATGTATTGTGGCTATGGTTGATGGCGAATATTGTATTCTGAGATGGGAGACTGTGAGAGATAGAAGAGGAAGTTACAGCGGGTTTGTTGTAGGTTGTATCCCTTCATATGCTGGATAATAATAAAGGAAGGACCTGGCAAGTTCTCTGGTGGGCGTAGCCCACACTGGGTGAACCACGTAAATCTATGTCTCTATTGTATTTTGTATCTTCTATGTTTTGATTCCATATTTGTTTTATTTATTGCTCCACGGTCCTGTTTTTCTAACAACCAACATGACAACCAAGAACAAAGCAATGATGTAGGATGTAGAGAAGCCTCAAGAAGAATTAAACATCAAACAAAGTGTCATGTGCTAGTGTAGATACATATTGTGCACTATCAGTGGAAGGCAATGTCAACCTTGTTCTCTATGACATTAATTCCCAAATTACAAGAAGTAAATCAAGAATATGTATGTTTATTTTTATATTCACCTTCTAAGAACCATAATATAAACAAATATTTGGGAAACCAAATTATAAACAAATATCTGGAAGGTGGTTACAGAAAACAATGTTAATAGTATAAAATCCAAAGCAACCTTAAGAATGTCATAGGAGCCATACATTGTAAGCCCCAACCTAAATAGGACTTGGCATGGAAAGGTAGTGGTAATGAAAGTTTGTTAGAGTAAGCAACGCACTCATTGTAATTAAATGATTTTATTTTTGAAGCTTTGTTAGAAGAAGTAGTGTATTTATTGTAAATAAATGCCTCAAATGGTATTACTTAAATTTTAGAAAAAAAAAAATTAAAAAAATCAAACTAAAAAATAAATTAATTGAATCATTCTCCCAATATCATCTCAAAGAACCATATTCATCTACCTAGCAAAAACCAAAACCTTTCCTAAATTAAAATTTAGATAGTAAAAAAAATTAAATACATTGATAAAAAGAAATACATCTATTCTTTAAAATACCTAAATGATGCAAATCACTTACTTAAAAATGAAACACAAAACCCTAAAAACAAAGGTGCAAAATGACAAACCCTAAAAACAAAGGTGCTAAATGAGTCCCTGTGCTGTGCTTATAAGAAACCTTTTCATTGCCACCCACCCAAGCCATCAACGAATCCCTACCTCACATTCATGTATACTAATTATCATATTAAAATTTATATCATATTCTAAAATTCTTTAAATAATTTTATAAAATACTCATTCCTTGTCCTATCTTAAAGGCTCACTCATTCGACAACGCGTTTTTCCATGCAGATAATATAACAAAATCGAAGAACTTGATCCAAAGGCACCCAATCGTGTTTGTCAATTCATTACTCATTCTCGTATTTTGCACACTTCCAAACTGCTTTTCAAAGTAAACTTATTATATTGCAAAGAAGTATTGTGCTAAATTATTTTAATTGCTTCAATATTACTCGCATCTGTACTTTAATGGCCTGAATATCCATCTCATCTCAAGCTTGATCACACCTGAAACCAAAAAATGAACTTCGGTCGCTTGTAGCCCAGGGATCTTAATTTATGAAGATTAAAAAAGCTACTTTGATAGCTGTGAAACCACTTACAGAAATAACAGCTGAAAATATATAATAAATGCATTCCATTGAATGGAATGATGCGACAAAAGTGGTGTCAAGCTTGTTGTGAAATGATATATTTTAGATAAAACTTCCCACCTTTGGCCGTCTTTGTTGGCTTTTTCCATTGCAAGTAACATTGCAATTTCTTCATGTGGACGAGAAAATCTTCTACAAAATTAATATATTTCTGTTTTTGCAGATAACACCTGAAGACTCTTTTGTAGTTGCATCTTGATCCAAGTTAACCTGGAAATAGTTGTGATTGTCATGGCCTCAACTCATCAGGTTGCACCATGATCAAGGCATCACAACTGTCATTGCTCCCAATGCAATACATCTCCTCTGCATGATTAAATACATTTCAGCGTTTTCATGATTGTTATCAATATCCCAGGAGAGCCTCAATTGCTTGAAAGCTTCTAAGGGCAGAAATTAGAACTCATCTTATATCTCTTGAATACTATTAAGAGGCGCAGAAAGTAGAAAATTGTGTGCATGAAAGAAAAGATGGTGAATTCCAGTAAAGTCCATGAAACAGTACATTACTTGCAGTATTCAGATAAATGGGATAGTTGCTATTATGCAGTATTTGCATTTCTAGTTTGGTTTAGCTTTTTCTCTACAGTGGCTGCTCAGAATTTTGCACCAGCGCCATCGCCGGGAATTGATAATCATGTGGACAGCAATGGAAAAATCAGCTTATTTGACCAGAATTACAACGTTACTTGGGGTGGATACCATGTCAAATACCTTGACAGTAGTCAAATTGTTCAGCTTGTGCTAGACAATTCTTCTGGTAAGGAAATATAAAATGTTCTTATTCATTTGCTCTAGGTCTATAAAATCTGTTCAGTTTGAAATCATCAATATTGTTAGGTATTGAAATCAATTCAATCATCTTGCCTGGCTGTGCAGGGTCTGGATTCGAGTCTAATAACAAGTATTTGTTTGGAAACTTCAGCATGAGAATCAAACTTGTACATGGAGATTCATCTGGAACAGTCACTGCATTTTATGTAAGTTAATTAAATCTTTCATGTGGGGAAAATTTTTCATTTCATGTTTCCTTTCATTTCAGGAGAACTTTTATTTTCCATTGAGTAGGAAGTCAAAGGAATGTTTCCTACATTATTAGATGATGTTTCCTTTCATTTGGGGAAAGATTTCATTTCATGTTTCCTTTCATTTCAGGAGAACTTTTATTTTCCATTGAGTAGGAAGTCAAAGGAATGTTTCCTACATTATTAGATGATATTTTAGTGATCATTAATTCCTACATTATTAGATGATATTTTAGTGATCATCGAAGAATATGGATGTCTTTTAATTCACTTAAGTGTGTAGAGGTTTAGATTGGATAAGAGAGAAATGATTGTTATCCTTTCTTCAAAGTTTAATTCTTATAAATTTTAGTGATCATTGAAGAATATGGATGTCTTTTAATTCACTTAAGTGTGTAGAGGTTTAGATTGAATGAGAGAGAAATGATTGTTATCCTCTCTCCAAAGTTCAATTTTTATAAATGACATGTTGATATCGTAATAAGTATATCCTTAAAAAGTTAAGAGATATTTTTTCCATATTACAGAAACCCTATGAAAAATGAAAAACTCTTTACTCCTAACAAATAAATGAATACAAAACTCCTTTTACTCTTGACAAATAACAAATAAATGAATACAAAACTCCTTACTGACAAATAAATGAATGCAAAACTCCTTACTCCTGACAATAACAAATGAATGAAACCCATAGAACGTTAAGAGAAATAATGAATATATCCTTAAAACGTTAAGAGAAATTTTTCCATGTTACAGAAACAGCATGAAGAATGAAAAACAACTTACTCCTGACAAATAAATGAATGCAAAACTCCTTAATCCTGACAATGACACATGAATAAAACCCATCGAACAAATTTTCATTTCATTTATGCTTTGTCTCTATTTAAAATCAATTTGATCAGTCTAGTTGAAGATTTAATATATGTTTGATCTGCAGCTAACGACTCAGGAGAACTCCAACCATGATGAAATAGACTTTGAATTCCTCGGGGGCAGACGTGGAAGCCTATACCGTCTTCAAACAAATGTGTTCGTAGATGGAGATGGAGATAGAGAGGAACGAATGCATCTCTGGTTCGACCCAACTTCAGATTTTCATACATATTCAGTCATCTGGGATGCAAATCAGATACTGTAATTACCTACTTGCCTTCTATATCTATGACGTTGAAATTCAAATATCTACCAGTCAGTCAAATATTATATATGACCTTAGTGAAATAAGCAGCGAGTCAAATGGCTGAGTTGAAGGTTCCTTATTCCTGCAACGAGGGGTCTTATATATCAATTTGACTTTACTGTAATCTTAAATTATATTTCTCCTTATTATCATCTTCGCTGTTTGAATGATCTTGAACAGGTTTCTGCAATTTTCACCGTTTGAATGATCTTGAACAGGTTTCTGTAATCTTAAATTATATTTCTCCTTATTATCATCTTCACTGTTTGAATGATATTGAACAGGTTTTTGGTGGATGGCATTCCCATTCGTATGTTCAAGAATTTGCAAAGCAGACTGGGAGTGCCTTACCCTTCCCTGAAGCCCATGAGGGTGGTGGCAAGCCTGTGGAATGGAGATGACTGGGCCACTGAGGGTGGGAAGAGAAAAATAGATTGGAAGGCCTCTCCATTTCATGTTTCTTTCGAAGGGTTCGATATCCAGGGCTGCATGTACGAGGCGAACTCTTCGTTTTGTGCACATACTGATTCCCCTCTTCCATTGGGGTCATGGAGTTATTCTTCCTCTGAAAAAATGCGTTTACATCAAGCAAAGTCTTTTGAACATGTGAGAAAACGTTATGTTTCTTACAGCTACTGTCGTGACAAGACCAGGTTCCTCAAAACTCCTCCAGAATGCTTTGAAAATGGATTCTAAATTCAGATTTTGATTTTGAAGTGATGAGACAGTTTGGTGCTGATCAAGATTAGGCAAAGTATGATCGTGTTTGGACTGTAAATGGGAAAAATAATAGGCACGGGTGGCGACCACCCCATGGAGCTGATACCATTCATGTCGATATGCTAGAATTGCTTTTATCTGGTAGTTGCTGCTAGAGATATGTAGTTACAGTTACCACAGGGGACTCTCGTATATTTGTACCAGAAATAACACTTAATTGGATTGATCGATCAGTGGATTTATTTATTCATGTATGGGATAAAGGAAGGGGACAAGACAACATAATTCATATAATTTGAATGTAAAGTTATCTGGTTTCATATTTTCTAAAAGAATATATTTAATCATGAATGTTGTTTTGTTTTATTTTAAAAAAAATATTGTTTATATTTATAAAAAATAACACTCAATATTAACTCATTATAAGCAACACAAAGAGCATTTACGCTTTGAAAGCATACACTCTACTTTAATATGCAAAATTTGCCAACCAAACTACAAAAAGTAATATGTATCGTATGGATATGAGAAGCCTCCCCCTCAATGTTGTCATTAATTATTCTCAATACATGGGAAACAAAGAAACATATCACCCATGGACTTTCAAAAATATGGTAAACACACTTAGGAATGTCATCTTAGCCCCAAAGAAAAAATTACACTGAGAACTTAAGAAGTCTTAAGCATATGAATATGCATACTCCCAAAAAGGATTATATTACACAACATTATATTACCAACTATGTATGAATGGGTGTTGGGTGTTATGAACGGTGGTAATATTTCATCATCTATGAATCCTTTAATTCAACAACAACAAAACCAACAACCATATTTATACTCCCAAAAAGGATTATATTACACAACATTATATTACCAACTATGTATGAATGGGTGTTGGGTGTTATGAACGGTGGTAATATTTCATCATCTATGAATCCTTTAATTCAACAACAACAAAACCAACAACCATATTTAGAGCTTCATTTAAGAGTGAGTCAATATGCACATTTACCTTCTTAAATACATGAGCACATGAAACATGACTTAATTATTCTTTAATTATTTTAATATGATGGAGAAGTAATAAGTTAAGAACAACACTCCTTAGTCTAAGTATCAAATTTATAACAAGTATTGAATGAAGAAAGACTTGCAAATGAGATAAATTTATATACATAGCTTTTCTAAGAAATAGTAAACAATTTGATCCATTCTCCAAACTTTCTTTAAAGCTAATGAAATGTGGATTAGAAAGAAATAAAATACCACCAAATCCTTAAATACTAGGTTCATCGTGCATTGTCCCATAAAAATGCTTCAAGGCTAAGATTTGTTTATCACTAGTTCTCCTAGTTGTATAACTTGCTTGACCTTGATGGTCTAAGCCTAAATACCCCAGTAACCAAATCTAATTTGAGACAACACCTAAAAAGATGACACAATCTATTCTTGGAAAAGAGTAGCATTTCTAGCTAGCCATAATTCCTAAGATACAACACAAGGGAGTCCCTTATGTTCTTTTAGACCCTTATTCTAAACAAGTCACTAAAATAGGGCTCTATAATGTTACCTTGCCACCTCCCCAAACCACTTGTCATAGATAAGGATTTTAACCACAATGTGTGTGCAAAAGGATAATGAATCAATAAATGACCTATAGTTTCACCATCATTTTTGTATAAGACACAATACCCTAGGCCTTGGCCACTTCTCTTTTGTAGGACATACTAATTAAAGGCCTTGTTAGATAGAGACAAGCATAAGAAGATACAAGTCTTCAAAGGAGCTTTGATCTTTCATAATGACTTCCACCACCATAAACTACCTTGTGCACCTCATTTCCAAACATGGCTTTACATCCAAGGCAAGATGTATAGTTCCCAGAGACCAAATTTTTGGACCATAGTAAGCAGTTCTCCTCATAATTGATAATGGTGTGACTTTGTTGCAACTTACTCACAAATCCACCTGCCTAATAGTTGAATCACCAATCAAACCTAATATATTTGCATACTTCCAACCTTGTGACCAAATTATAAATGCTAATGGATCTGCTACCCATGCTAAAATGTAAATATCTTCGAGTTGTAGAGAAATTATTACCTCCATTTGCAATATAAAGGAGTCACCGCCACCTAGCTAAGGATAAACTCCAATTCTAAATCTAGAATCATTGGCTATCTTCCATCATTACATGGCATCTAAAGGACAAGGTAAGAAAAACAAGAAAGTGAAAGAAAATCCAACCAAAGAAGAGAAACTAGCTAAAGATGATAAAACAAAGAAGCTCAGATACCAATTGATAAAGCAAAGAAGAACAACAACATGGCAAAAAAGGGTCACTAGTCAACACTCAATGTATTCATACCAATGTTACATATTTACAGTACAATGGGTGATGCCACCTCATAGAGATATTTTCTCTAGATCCTAAAATCATGGATGATGACTAGGCTACGCAATCTTAACTAACTCATTAGTCATCACTTGAGGATATATTATTAATATCCTAAATGAATAATACAAATATAGGTAACAATTTAGACTTAGTGATTGGTTAAGGTAAGCCATAGGCTAACAAAAGAGAAATGATCGGCCATGGAGACAGTGTCAAAGGATTTCAATTTCCAAATGCCCAATATATGCAGATACATAAAATCAATATGGAATTAGCAATGCTCATCCTTATGGAGAACTATTGATGTTGATCAAAGATGGGGTAGGATTTCCTACTACCATTGATCCAAATGAAAGATAGTAGGATGAGATTGATGGAGTAAGAAACCTGTAAAATTCGTATATTTGCAATTTTTCTATTAGACCAAGAGTTGTGCCATGTGTGATGCAGGAGCATCGCTCCAACCTCAGCTATGCGTCAACTAGCCAGCACATCAAAGCACATTTGAGGAGGAGGAGATGCGCCAGCCCTCTCATTTTAAATTTCAAATTGTAATTTAATGTTTGTAAGGCTGGAAGAGCCAAAGACATGTCTTTGCATAAGTTGTAGGTAGAGTCGCCTTTAATGGTTGAAAGGCTGATGAGATCTAGATCTGATCCGGACTAGACAGCCATTGAATGTAAATTCAATGTAATTTAATGAGAGTAGGTATCTTGGAGAGAAAGGCTTGAGGAGCCCCTCTTTTGTAAAAAGATCTTTGTATCTTATTTTCCATGAGGGAGACTGTTAGGACCCTACAATGTACCTTTTTGCTCACACCTTTTGCTACCATTACACCCTTTTTCCACTCACATTTAAACTTATATTATCACCTTATCCTATCTCTCCAAAGGTATATAACGTCTCTTCTCTTTACTATATGTTTAATCTGTTTTGCATATAATTTTACATTACTCTCGTACTTAACTGTTGATCAGAAATATACAAGTGTTGAAACAGTTCGAACTGCAGATTAGCATTGAGGCCTGTTGCTGAAACAGTTAAAGCACGCAAACCCTATGGCTGAAACAATCTGTGGTCTACGATGTTGGAACAACAACTCATACAGAAGAAGCTGCTAGACTCTTCATGGTCTACAATGCTGAAACAACAACTCAGCTGTTACACTCTCCGTGGTCTACGATGCTGAAACAACAACTCACACAAGCAAAAGATGTTACACTCTCTGTGGTCTATGATGTTGAAACAACAACACAAAGCTGTTACACCGACCACAACAGCCGCACCTTGAGCTAGAATTAGCCATCGTTGTTGTGTAAGACCACGTGTTGAAACAGTCAGAACACAAATCCCGTTGCTGAAACAGCCCGTGATTTGCGATGCCGAAACAGCATACAACAGCAGTAAGAAGATAAATAAAGAAGTTGTTACTCCAGCCGCAACAGCAACACCTCACTCAGCACCTTTTCAACTATTGTAATAGCATTCTGTTACGGGAGACCAAGATATCTTATTCCTGTATAGAAATCTAATCTGACTAAGAATAGGATTTAGATATACACATGTAATTTGATGATCAAATTGTATCGAGAGGATTCTCCTCTTTAATAAGGGGAAATCAGCATTAGATAGGACCTTCTTTTTAACTAAGAAAGGATTTTATAGAGAGGGACGTGTTTTACCTCAAATTGTAATATGATATAGTTGACATATGAATAAAAGATTGTTCTGAGCATTTCTCTCTAGTTCCTTCCGTTTCAGGGGAATCTTGTGAGAAGAGAGGGCCCACCTTCTTCACAAGATTCACCCATTAGCTTTGTAGTGTGTTAGTGTTATTTCTGTTCATGCCTTGATTAAATTTTGTTTTGCTAAAACACTACTTTACTGAACTCTGTTGTGCTGAAACTCTGCTTTACTAGTTGTTACATTGTTTTCATATAATTCATGCTTGGGTAACTATTGATCATTCTAGTTAGCAATTTTTTTTGGTGAATTTATGAAAGCGTGATAATCAGGGATAGGTGTTGAAGGTTCCTACTTGGGGAATAGGTTCTTGTTCTCTATTAAGAGATAGTTAGTCTTCAGTGTGTGTCAATCATTTCAATTAGCAATGAGTCTATGAAAGTGTGATGATCATAAACATGTGCTGAAGATTCCTGCTTGGGAATAGGGTCATGTTCTCTGTTAAAGAGTTAGTTAGCCTTCAGTGTGTGTCAATCATTGCAGTTAGAAATGAGTTCATAAAAGTGTGGCGATCGAAAACAGGTGTTGAAGATTCCTGCTTGGGAATAGGGTCCTGTTCCCTATTACAGAATAGTTGTTCTTTCCTGTTGCAGCATCTTGTTGTTATTTTCTTAAATGTAATCCAGGATTCTTTAGATAATTATTCCTTTAAACTTGAACTCTGCAATAGGTAGGTTGCTTTCTTGTAATTCAAGGTAGAACTTCAATTTGTTCAAGGCAAAGTGTGATTAATATATTTTTACTACAACTCTAGGTTTCTTTTGAGATTGAGCATATATAGTGTGTGATTACCTTTGAAATAAGCAGACTTCCCTAGGTTGACAATTTATGTAGCACTTGATTGTTTAGTTAAATAAGCAATTATAGTGACCAACATTTTGGCACTGTTGTCGGGGAAGGTAATTCTAGATTTCAAAAGAACTTATGATTTTTTAGATACAAATATTGCATGAGAGGATGCGAAGACCCCAAAGACACTGACCCTACAGGTGGCAGGGGCAGAGGAAGAGGAGGAAAAAAAACTTATATTGACGAGATTATATCAAAGTATGAATCTGCTGCTCAACGACCAAACTCTCGGAAACCTAAGTCCCAACCTTCATTTCAAGAAAACTTCGAGACGGGGAAAGAGGTTTGGAGTCCTGAGACAGACAAGAAACTAGCAGGAAACATTGAGGACAGAGCAAGTGCAGCAGGAGAGCAAACAGAAGAAAACATGGATGAGTACAATGAAGAATTGCATCATGAAGAACAGGCAGGTCATGAAAGAGAGTTAAATGATGAAAACTCTTTTTCTACATTAGGATTTCCTATTGGTGATATTCCTAGAGGGGTAGCCCCCATGAAGAACATTCCACTCTCAGCACTACCTAACTTTCATGGTTTGTCTTCAGAGGATCCTGATGAATTCCTTTTTGAGTTTGACATATTATGCAGAAGTTATGATTACATTTCCGATGCTCAAAAGTTAAAGCTATTTCCAGCAACATTGAAAGGAAATGCACTAATATGGTTCATGAGCCTTGGAGGCCATGCAATCACAACATGGGACCAAATGAAATAGAAATTCCTGCATAAATACCAGGACTATTGCCGAACAAGAGAAAAAAGGGAAGAACTATTTAAGATGATACAGAAGGAGGATGAAAATCTAGAGGGCTTTGTAGAGAGGCTACAGTATAATCTACAAAGATCCAATCACCGCGATGTAAGTAAGGATATTCTTAAAACAATATTATTAAAAGGAGTAAGGGATGACTGTCTAGATACGCTGAATATGCTTGGAAAAGGGGACATATCTAAAGAATCATACGATGAAATTGTTAACCTATGTAAAAGATGTTCAAGAGGAGCTTCAAGGAATAGATCAAATAGAAGGGATACCACATTTTCAAGAGTCCAAAAATCATCCAGTGGGGGAGCAACAAGAGCCGAATAGGTAATTTACTTGAAGGTTTTAAAACTGAAATGTTAAGCTCTTTTGCCTCACAAATTGATACCCTGCAGATTCAAAAGAAGCAAGCCGAAGCAGAAGCAGCTCTGTCCATATTTTGTTCTAAATGCAGAGACAAGCACCCACGAAAGGAATGCCCATTGGATAAAAAGCCAATTTGTACCATCTGTGATAAAGATCATGAAACTCAACAATGTCCTTCTCTACCAGGAATCAAGGCAGCATTACAACCAACTGATGAAGAAGATGAAGCTGTCTATATGCTGACACAGAGAAGGCAATGGAAACCACGGGGACAAGGTATGAATTCTAACATGCCATTTACATCTTCTAATCATTGGAATAACTATCCTTCTTTTAATCAAATGAATTACCCTCCCTATAATCAAATGCAATACCWAAATCAAATGAATTACCCACCCATGCAACAAACTAACCCACCCTTTGTTGATCCATCAATGTGGACTCCTTGGCCTCCACAACAACAACAACCATATCAGAACCAATGGAATCCAAATTGGAGAGCACAACAACCCCCCTTCCCAAATCAATTACCTCAATCACAATTTCTGCAACCAGTCTCCTTACCATCAGGTACCCCACCAAACAATCAAATAATGAGGCCCCAACTACCTGTACAACCTAACCCCAACCCCAATAATAAATTTGTGCAGTGCATTGATATTCATAACCA
>JZKD02S2246911.1:337099-355271 GCA_000966675.3 Picea glauca
GTTAGTCTTCAGTGTGTGTCAATCATTTCAATTAGCAATGAGTCTATGAAAGTGTGATGATCAGAAACAGGTGTTGAAGATTCCTTCTTGGGAATAGGGTCATGTTCTCTGTTAAAGAGTTAGTTAGCCTTCACTGTGTGTCAATCATTTCAGTTAGCAATGAGTTCATAAAAGTGTGGCGATCGGAAACAGGTGCTAAAGATTCCTGCTTGGGAATAGGGTCTTGTTCCCTATTACAGAATAGTTGTTATTTCTTGTTGCAGCATCTTGTTGTTATTTTCTTAAATGTAATCCAGGATTCTTTAGATAATTATTCCTTTAAACTTGAACTCTACAATAGGTAGGTTGCTTTCCTATAATTCAAGGTAGAACTTTAGTTTGTTCAAGGAAAAGTGTGATTAATATATTTTTACTACAACTCTAGGTTGCTTTTGAGATTGAGCATATATAGTGTGTGATTACCTTTGAAATAAACAGACTTCCCTGGGTTGACAATTTATGTAGCACTTGATTGTTTAGTTAAATAAGCAATTATAGTGACCAACAGATACTAGATGACATTAGAGGAGAAGAAATATTCGAGACTATATTGTAGTTTGATATTCTGTACCCATTGTAAACGGACATTCAGATTAATATAAAGAGTAGGTTTTCCTGCATGAGATTTTTTGTGTGGTTATCTATGTGTTTATGAATGAATGTCATTTATGTGGTTATATGCATATGCTATAGATGTATGTTAGATTCCATCTTTGGGGATAGATAGAATTCTTTATCTGTGGGTTTGTTAAATTATTTTTGGGTTCTTTAGGCTGTGCAAGGAGTGCACAACAGAATGTTGGAAGTTTTGTAGCTAGTGCAAGGAGTGCACAACAAAACGTTGGAAGTTATGTAGCCAGTGAAAGGAGTATGCATCTGAATCTCTCTGTCAAGTTCAGAGGAGAACGTGCCAGGTGGGCACACCAGGATAGTTTGCATATTCAGGAGGAGCCTCAGAGTTACTGAACACTCTAGAGGAAAGACTGTGTAGAGAAGACATGGAACAAAAAGACATAACTGTTGAAGGTTTTGTAGAGCTCGTCCAAGAGGGCATCAAGCGAGCACAAGGAGTGCACAAAGGAACTCTGTTTCAAGTTCAGAGAGAAGAGAAGTGTCGAGGAGAGGACACTCACAGAGTTACTAAATACTCTTCCAGCTCAGCAAGGAGTGCTTGAGCATAAGTTGCCAAGAGGGCACTTGTATCCCTTCAAGGAGTGAAAGGGTTGATACAGAGTTGTTGAATACTCTGGAGGAAGACTTGTGCAAGGGGTGCACCAGGCCAACACTCGGATGAAGTGTTGAAAGAAAACCACGTGAAGGTTGGGCAAGCACAAGGAGTGTGTGGAGGAGAGAACTTGTTTCAAGTTCTTAATCTCAGGAGGAATAGTGTCATTACTCACAGAATCTCTGCAAGGAGTGCAGAAGGCCGAGAAGAGTTCAATTAAGGGGACTAAGAGTCAAGCGCAAGGAGTACATAGAAGTGAACTTATTCCAAGTCCCAAAGCTCAATAGGAGAAGCATAGGCGATACCCAAGTCATCGGGCTCGTAGGAGAAGAATCAAAGGCTGCAGTCTTTGAAACATTGGAAATCTTCCAAGTCAGGGAGAAATTTCAAGCTCAGGAGGAGGAGCGACAACAAACATTAGATCAGCTGCAGAGGAGGAAATTTGGAACATTGAATCTCACGTCTAGACACACAGGAGGAGCATGCAAAGGAGGACGGATCTGGATTGTTGGATCTTAGTGCATGGAGCAATAGCCGTTGGATCCGGAGGAAGTGCACGAGGTTTAAAACCCTTTGAAATTGAATAGGAGCGTGGACTTTACGAAGTCCTAAAGTTCCAAAAGCATCGAAACCGTCCATCGAGAAGGGACATGTGGTGAGAGATCAGCATTTCGTTGACTCGCAACTTGGGGAAGTCAAAGGGTAGAGTCGTGAGAACTCACGAGGTGCGAACTCGCTAGTTGGTCTCACCCATTGATCAAAGGAGGGATCTAGAAGTCTGTAGATATGGTCCTGAAAAGTTCACAAGTTTAGGAATCGAGAGAAGGGAGGAAGCCATTGTCAAACTTCGTGAAACATGAAGTCCTGATTCACGAAGGAGATCAGGACCGTTGGATCGTAGGGATTGTAAACCATTGATCTGGCGAGGGGAACTCACTAGTTTAGGTTTTGGGAGAAGAGGGCCAAAAAAGGTCCCAAGACAAGAAGCATGAAGTTGTGAAGTGCTTAGGAGATTGGCCTCAGGTCATGGATGGAGGTCACATCAGTGGAGGATTAAAGGGAGGAGCTAGGGATCGCTAATCCCTAGTTCAGAAATCGGGAATTGGAGGAGTCAGGGTGACTCACAATAGAAGTCCTGAAGTCGTGATTTGTGAAGTGCCTTTTGATAGGTGTGTGGTCATAGTAGGTGGTCATATGGAGGGAGATTTAACCTTGTGGTTGTTCACGTGGGTGCAGTTCCACAAGGACCTGTGGATATTGTGTGAAGATTCCAGCAGGGAATTGAAAGAGTTGCTTCAGCTTAGAGAATAGGAATGATCCAAGACTAGGAGGTCATTGTAGACCCCACTGAGGTGGGGGCATTGCGTCAAGTGGTATCAGAGCCACTTTTTTTCTATAGACAGCAAGCAGAGGGAGGCAAGAGATAAAGGAGATAATATAATTATGTCAGAGTGGTATCAGAGCCACTTTTTGTCTGTAAACAGTAGGCAAAGGGAGGCAGGAGATAAAGGAGATAGTTTGATACCATCGAGTGGTATCAGAAGTTGAATTTCATCTATATGTAGTGAGTGAAGGAAGACAGAGTGTTGGTGTTCTATGTGGTGATTGTTGCAAGGTGTGCAATAGGTAATAGACAGTCTAGTGGGTTGCTGGAGAAGCTAGGAATGCTCTCGGTTGCTGAATGAATAGCAGACTTTCCAAGAGGGAATGTAGAAGAAGAAGATGGCTACTGAAATCCATAGGCGTGGACCAAGAGAAGGCCGCTAGAAGAAGAGTAAATATGAAATGGATAAAGAGCTCAGTGAGATAAGAGAACAGATGGAGAAGCTTACATTTAAAATGCAGCAAGATGCAAAAGTGAATTTGGTGTATGAATGACCCATGAAGAAGAAGGCGAAGTGTCCATTCAAGAGATTTTTGGCTTGAGGACAGCAAAGGTCGTTGAGAGTGTGGTTGAGGTATGTTGAAAACCTCATAGGTGAAGAGGAAGGGGTTCACATCTATGAGCTAGAGGTTGGAAGAAGCCTTAGTGATGAGGAGAAGAGATCAGAGAAGGATCTCCTAAACTAACAGGTGGGCAGTGATGAAATTTCAGATTGCCAGGTGGGCAGTGATGAAATTTCAGATTGCCAGGTGGGCAGTGATGAAATTTCAGATTGCCAGGTGGGCAGTGATGAAATTTCAGATTGCCAGGTGGGCAAGGGAAGTGAAATGAGACTGGTTGAGGGTCTCATGAACTCAGAGGTGAGTTTGGATTAGCAAGTAAGGATAACAAAGGAGGAAGATCAGAGGATTATCTTGATCATTGGTGGAATTGAGGTATTCCTACCAGGAAACCCAGTTGAGGCCAAAGCATGTGTTGCAGATGCAACAGCAGAAGAAAGACAGGCAACAGTGACTACCATAGAGGAGGAAAGGGAGCAGACACTGATGTTTGTAATAGCCGAAGAGGAGCACATAGTTGAGTTTCTCACTCCATGGGAGAAGAAATTGAACATGTTGGAGGATTGGTTGAACCATCCAGAGCTAGTAAATGACTTCCATGAAGAGACAATCAAGCAGATCAAAGCAGAATTCCAGTCTTGAGAGTAGCTAGAGGAAGCTGGAGTTGAACCAGCACAAGGAGAAATGGCAGAAGCTAATCTATCAAAGGAGGTGACTGAGTAGCAGGTTAGTCAAAAAGAGACTGCACAATTGGAGTCTACGGTAGGGTGGTCAACTAGTGCCACAGAAGAAGAAAACAGTGGAGGGGATATACCCATTGCCAATAAGGAAGAAGTGAAGCCGCGAAGACTGCATAAAGATAACCAGCCATTTGAGTAGTTGGACGAGGTGATCAAGGAGATCAGGGAGTTGATGTTGAAGTTAGCACAAGAAAATGCCCACAGGAATAAGCTGAACAGAGGAGAGACTGCCATAGCAGTAGGGAAGGAGAAAAAGCAGTAGCAACAGCAAAGCAGTGGAGCAGATGGACAACTCTAGAAGAGAGTTTGGGATCCAGGAGGATTTCAACAAAGCTGGGAAGATCATGAGCAGGAGCTCATGAATTTTTCACAGCAGTGGAGTATGATGCAGGAGCATTGCTCCAACCTCAGTTGTGCACCATCTAGCCAGCACTTCAAAGCGCATTCGAGGAGGAGGAGAGGCGCCAGTCCTCTCTTTTTAAATTTCAAATTGTAATTTAATGTTTGTAAGGCTGGAAGAGCCAAAGACATGTCTTTGCGTAGTCCATAGGTAGAGTCGCCTTTAATGGTTGACAGGCTGATGAGATCTAGATCCGATCCAGACTAGACAGTCATTGAATGTAAATTCAATGTAATTTAATGAGAGTAGGTAGCTTGGATGGAAAGGCTCGAGGAGCCCCTCTTTTGTAAAAATATCTTTGTATCTTATTTTCCATGAGGGAGACTAGATGATATTAGAGGAGAAGAGAGAGTCAAGACTCTGTTGCAATCTGAGCTTCTGTACCCATTGTAAATGGACATTCAGATTAATACAAAGAGCAGTTTTTCCTGCATGAGATTCTTTGTGTGGTTATCTGTGTGTTTATGAATGAATGTAATTTATGTGGTTATATGTATATGTTGTAGATGTATGTTAGATTTATTAGAATATAAAAGATGGTGTGCTCATTTTACCATTGACAATACCCTCGTCACCCAACCATAGGCCGAAGCCTCCCTCCGAGCCCCTTAACCTTGACCTGAGAATTCCTATAGCCAAACAAAGAGTAGTGCATCAATCCCCAAGGATAGCACATCACAAAAGACTGATCAGATGTTCCAAAACCTAGCCAAGAGATATCCAAGCCAATACTGAAACTAGCTGCTGCTGCAGCTGCACCTGCAACCCTCCTCTAAACTTGTGCACCAACTACAACTGCAGTGCGCACCAACTGGGAAACTGCAATTCTGAGATGCTGTCAAATGAGAACTGGTGCCCTGTATTTATAGTAATCCTTCCAGTTTGTTGGGGGCAAATTCTCCTTCTAGGTATGTGTCTGTTCAATATATTATTATTAATTATGGCCGACTTCTTCTCTTGGAGGCTAATAGCCTAATATAAATTGTCTTCTTGAGCCGACAAGGCTTCTAGGGTTATTAGCCAATTAATTAGGGTTTCTCTTGCTTCCCAAAGTCTTCTATTCTCGTCAAGTTCACATGTAGAGGTAAATACCTCCCGCAGCTACCATAATATTAACAAGATTCCATCTTCATGGATAGATAGAATTCTCTATCTATGGTTTTGTTAAAAAATTTCTGGGTTCTTTAGGTTGTGCAAGGAGTGCACAACAAAATGTTGGAAGTTATGTAGCCAGTGAAAGGAGTGCACATCTGAATCTCTCTGTCGAGTTTAGAGGAGAACATGCCAGGTGGGCACACCAGGATAGTTTGAAAACCCAAGAGGAGCCTCAGAGTTACTGAACAATCTAGAGGAAAGACTGTGCAGAGAAGGCACAGAACAGAAAGACAAAACTGTTGAAGGTTTTGTAGAGCTCGGCTAGGAGGGCATCGAGCGAGTGAAAGGGTGCACAAAGGAACCCTATTTCGAGTTCAGAGAGAAGAGAAGTGTCGAGGAGAGGACACTCATAGAGTTACTGAATGCTTTTCCAGCTCAGCAAGGAGTGCTTGAGCATGAGTTGCCAAGAGGGCACTTGTATCCCTTCAAGGAGTGAAAGGGTTGATACAGAGTTGTTGAATACTCTGGAGAAAGACTTGTGCAAGGGGTGCACCAGGCCAACACTCAGATGAAGTGTTGATAGACAATCACATGAAGGTCGGGCAAGCACAAGGAGTGTGCGAAGGAGAGAAATTGTTTCAAGTTCTTAATCTCAGGAGGAATAGTGTCATTGCACACAGAATCTCTGCAAGGAGTGCAGAAGGCCGAGAACAGTTCAATTAATGGGATTGAGATTCAAGCGCAAGGAGTGCACAGGAGCGGACTTATTCCAAGTCCCAAAGCTCAGGAGGAGAAGCATAGGTGAGACCCAAGTCATCGGGATCATAGGAGAAGAATCAAAGGCAACAGCCTTTGAAACATTGGAAATCTTCCAAGTCGAGGATAAATTTCAAGCTCAGGAGGAGGAGCGACAGCAACTTTTAGATCAGCTACAGAGGAGGAAATCTGAACCGTTGAATCTCACATCTAGACACACAGGAGGAGCGTGTAGAGGAGGAAATATATAGATTGTCGGATCTTATCACATGGACCAACAGCCGTTGGATCCAAAGGAAGTGCACGAGGTTTAAAACCCTTTGAAAGTGCATAGGAGCGTGGACTTTGCGAAGTCTTGAAGTTCCAAAATCATTGGAACCATCCATTAAGAAGGGACACGTGGAGATAGATCAACATTTCACTGACTCACAACTCAGGGAAGTCAAAGGGCAGAGTCTTGAGAACCTGTGAGGTGCGAACTTGCGAGTTGATCTTACCTGTTGATTGAAGAAGGGATCTGGACTGTAGATCTGGTCCCAAAAATTCTACAAGTTTGGGAATCGGGAGAAGGGAGGAAGCCATTGTCGAACTTCACGAAACGCAAAGTCCCGATTCGCAAAGGAGATCAGGACCATTGGATAATGGGGATTGTATATTGTTGACCTGGTGAGTGGAACTCGCCAGTTCGGGTTTCAAGAGAAGAGGGCTAGCAAAGGTCCCGAGACATGAAGCGTGAAGTCATGAAGCGCTCAAGATATTGGCCCCAGGTCATGGATGGAGGTCACGTCATCGGAGGATTAAAGGGAGGAGCTAGGGATCGCTAAGCCCTAGTTTGGAGTTCAGGAATTGGAGTCGGGGTGACTCACAATAGAAGTCCTGAAGTTGCAATTCACAAAGCGCCTTTTGATAGGCATGTGGTCACATGGAGGGAGCTTGTGCCTTGTGCCTATTCACATGGGTGCATTTCCACAAGGACCTGTAGATATTGTGTGAAGATTCCAACAGGGAATCGAAAGAGTTGCTTCGGCTCAGAGAATAGCAATGATCCAAGACTGGGAGGTCCCCGCAGACCCCGCTGAGGTGGGGGAACTATGTCAATGTGAAAAAATGATCAAGTGGCTTATTTATCATACTGATATGACCAAGAATCACATACACAATGAACTAGTAAAATGCATAGAATCCTTCTTACATGTTGATTTAGAGGCATACTATAAGTTTTTGAAGTTTGAAGCATATTTTACAAATGAATGGATGTGGGAATTCACTTCAGCACATGATTTTTATGACCTACTACCCCTATTGTATGAATATGGTAGGATATTTAAAGCTAGAGATACATGAGCATTCCCCACTATCAATTTCAAAGCCACCTTCATGTTTACTACTCAATTGGTCAGTAAGTTATACAGAGAAAAATCATCTACACATTTGAAAGTAGCATGGGTACCATTGATCCATACCATCATGGACAAAGGGAATGTCTTCAACTAGGTATCCATTATGTCCTTTTCATTGGGGGAAGCCCTCAAGAAGGCCAAACTCGATTCATTGACCACTCCTCCATAATTGTATATGTCCTCCTATCTATAAGATGTAGTATGTGTCTCTAATTCATTCAAGGGCATGGGTTGGTCTTAGACACATGATCAATCTCATGTTCATGACTATTGTAAATACCTTTTGGAGCATAAGTATATGCACAACTATGCTCGCATTTGTGATCATTTTTTTGCACCCTTGTATGAGAAAATATTTTGCAAACCATGCCTAAGATTATTGTAGAAGCTATGGAAGTATTGCAAGAGATTGGATATTGGCACATGAATTAATTGTCTACTTACATTAGGATTTATGGGGCAACAAACCCTCATCATATATTGTCATCCCATGTGCCTAACATGTTGGTAATTAAAGAGGTTGAATATTAATAGGCTTATATGGTTTCAACACCTATCTCTTGAAACATGAAAAGAAACTTTGTCACCCATATTCTTTTTCCATATATTTATATGGATTGAATGATTCTTCATTGATGAGTATGGAAGGGGAGAAAATGGAAGCTTCTCACTTTCCCCTCAAAATGTACTAGATGCATGATCCATTGGGAATTATTAAAAAACATAGGTTTGAGGTAAAAAATTATTTCACATATTCTCATGAAAAAATGAACTTGAAGAGAAAAATATATGTGCTCTTACATATGATGAGGTGGAGACAAATATGCCAAACTATCACAAGAAAAGGGAAGAGGAAGATAAGGTTGCTGCAAAATTTCAAGCTTTATAGGATAATAGAAGAGAGCAAAAAAGGAAAAGACTAGATTTGAATCTTAGCAAAAAGAAAAAGAAAAATTTGAAGCTAAGAAAAAGGCAGATGCCCAAGCTAAAAAAATAACAAAAGAATACGAATTAAGGAAGTTGAGGCAAAGGATAAAGTAGAATCTAAGGCAAATAAGAGGGAAAATTCACAATTAGAAGAAAAAGAAAAATCCAAAGCATATGTAGAGGCTAAGATATGTGCAAAGGAAGAGGAATTAAGGAAGAAAGTTGAAGCTAAAAATAAAAAGAAAGAAGAATAAGAGTTGAAGAAAAAAGTTTAAGCCTATGATGAAATTAAGAAGAAAAATGAAGAGGGAGCAGAGAAAGGACATGGAGAAAAAGATAAAGGTATTGTAGAAAGAATGGAGGGAGGGGAGCCAATGGAATAAGTATACACCCCCCAAATATTTCATAGTATGGCAATCCCAAGAGTGGTTATTATGGGATAAATGACATTCCCAACACCTACTAAAGAAGTGGTCAATTTAGATATGTAAATGCCTATGGAATAAGTATACACCCCCCAAATATTTCATAGTATGATAGTCCCAAGAGTGGTTATTATGGGATAAATGACATTCCCAACACCTACTAAAGAAGTGCTCAATTTAGATAGGTAAATACCTTTAATAGGAAGAAGAAGAAAATTGTGATATGGACTCACAAGAGAAAAAAAATCAATGTTGACCACAAACATCTAATCACCACTAAATCTATTGTTATGGACATTAATCAATCTTCTCTAACTTTGACTACTTCTATGGGAATTGCATTCACTTGGGCCATTATTAACAAAGAAACGGATATAGATAGGTGAATGAAAGAGTATGAATCCAAGATCACATTGTTGGAGAATCAAGTAGACTATAATAAGTCAAATCAATATGATATGTGTTACAGAGAAATCCCCCTGCAGACAAGTGGATTCTCTCTTGGGATCTAGAATCCTAAGACCAATATAGAAAGGGTGCTAACGTTGGTCACTGACATCCTTTTAAATATAGATAAACTAATGTATAGAGAAGAGGAAGAAAGGTGTACCGTTTTAATGATGTTCGTCCTCGCATAGTCCGAGTTGAGCTTTGATCCCCAAGCTCCTCGATAAATCCTGCAAACCAAACAAAGACAGAACAAGCTTCCTATTCTACTAAGATTAGCTTGAAACTAGATCTATCTAATAGAGACAGGTTCGTGTAGAATAAACACAACCTTGAAAGAAACAGACCAAGCACATATGTATATTAATGAAAACAAACCAAAGTGCTTACAACCATGATGTAGATACAGCAACTTCACCAAGCTCTCTTTGTCCAGCCCCTTGCTCAAATAATCCACCATCAAAATGAATATTCTTTCACTGGCAAATATCCCTTATGAGATCATAAGTTTGATGCCTCTAAACTCCATATACCTTTCACCATGAGAAGGCCTCCTTATATAAGCTTGGAGAAGCCCAACCACCTTAGAGATTTTTGGGATAGGTTGAGTATCTTTCTCCATCAGTTGTGGATCCTCCCTAAGATGTAGCCTTGACCTCAGATTCGAATCCAACTGATTTCCAAGATATGGGGGATATTTTCCCGATTCTTCTCAACAGCCCAAAATTTTCTCAAACAGGCCAACGCTACCCCAAAAGGGTGCACAGAGCATTGCAACGCTCCCCCAAAGAAGACTAGGGAGTGTTGGCACTCCCTGACAGTGGGTAGGGGAGCGTTGCCCAAAATTCCTTCAGAGAAGCCTAGCGCTCTCCCAGAAGCATGTACATGGTGCTACAATGCTCCCCCAAAGGAGGGTAGGGAGTGTTGGCACTCCCTGACAGTGGGTAGGGGACCGTTGCCCTCCAAAATTCATTTTTAAGTAGTTTTATTCATGGCAAATGTTTTGTACTCTCCATCAAATGATTCCGCTTCCTTAAACTAGTCTTTGAAGGTGTCTTAAGCATCCCTGTGATGTTAATAGAGACACGACATAGGCAAGATGGAAGTATGATGTTTGTGACACTTACAACACTTAAGGCCAATAATGAGACACTTGTAACGACGACGATAGGTCATTATTGAAGTGAGTAATTTTGATGTGTAACAGATTTCCCCCCAAAGTGCGAAGTTAGAAGACAGAAACTGATCATTGAAGTACTTTGTAGACTTTTTCAAGCTAGGGTATGGACGTGGAGAACCTGGTAGAAGCTGTGCACAACCATCAAAAAAACATTATGACATGTTTCAAACCCAAGGCAAGCATACCTATGCTTGGGTGATAAAACACTCGCAAGGTATGGCTGCCATCAAATACATTATGGATCCATAATTATATTAACAAAGAGTATAGCCACCAAAGATACAATGTGGATCTATATTTTTATGACATGAACTGATCGTAGCCATGAAAAATACACAGTGGATCTACGAAACGACAAGACATAGCCACAGACCAATACAAAGTGGATCTATGTAACAGTATATGTGTCAATCTTCAAAAGAAACTTCGTTGCAACCTGGGCAAAGTATATATTAGAGTGATCACTCAACCCAGGGTCTTCTTACCGATCCTGATGTAGTACGAATCTAACCATGTGAATAGATGTCCTGATGTCGAACATGGCAAAACCCACTTGATTTCCGGTCAATGAGGTAAACTGTTAACAAGTGTGAGGGAAGTCACCATTGATGTCAATGATTCCCAAGGTACCCTAGTACATTCTAGTGAATGTGAATAGATGAGATGAAGTCAAACATCAGTGGAATCATTTGATCAGGGTTCAATGATATAAACTCATTATCGGAAGTGAGGAGGCCTGCCATTGAGGCATGTAGGTCCCAAGGTACTAACTAGTTTTTAAGTCTAGTTACCGGATAATGTGTTGAAGTCAACAGGGACAGACCCGTTGCAGGAGGGTCTTGATGTATCCCCCATCAACGACATGAAACTGATACAGAGATGTAAATTGGTAGATCAAATGAACATGGACTGACATAGATATTGAAATAAGATATTTGTGATGGTTGACTCTTGAGGCAGATACTTCCCTTGAACACTGAGGCACAACAACAGAAACATGACATGGACCAAAACATGATGATCCATTGGATACTGTGACTTTCATTAGGTGACCCAAAGGAGTAAAGAAACTTAGAGGATTGGTTCAATGCATAGGTTCAGTGGATTAAAATGTATGCAAAGACAAAGTGTCATGTTCAAGGGCGACTGTAAGAGTGACTCGTGATGTTTTCAAAAACTACTTGGCTTGCTTCCTTCAAACTTTTCCCCCATCTAGATAGACCAGTACCTCTTTTTATTTTAACAAGATCGAGGAGGGTAACACATGCTCGATATAACTCATCTTCGGTAAGATCCTCTTCCTTTGTTTAATGAACTGGAAGAAGTAAAGGTTCGGTCCCGTATGGGCCCTTCAATGTATATGTTTTTAACTAGTCCAAAGAAGGTAAAATCGGTGATTTTTCATGTTTAGAGAGTCTGAAAAGAACTTAAATATGACTCCAAGGTTTTCTTTTTTCATAATGTTAGTCTCGCGAGGCCAAAAAAGAGATAAATTATCACTTGAAAGATGCCCTTTCAAACCTTTTAACAAGTGGGAAAGGAAGCAAGATCACTCGGCAATCTTTTCATGTTTAGAGAGTCTGAAAAGAGCTTAAAGGCGACTCCAAGGTTGTCATTTTTCATAATGTTAGTCTCACGAGGCCGAAAAAGAGATAAATTATCACTCGAAAGATGCCCTTTCAAAACTTTTAACAAGTGGGAAAGGAAGCAAGATCACTCAGCAATATTTTCATGTTTAGAGAGTCTGAAAAGAGCTTAAAGGAGACTCTAGGGGGTTCCTTTTTCATATAACCTTTACGAGTCCGAAAAAGTGATAAAATTATATTCAGTTACATTCTGATGTATTTACTAGCATGAGAAAGAATAAATACTAAGCTCGGTATTGGTTTCATTTTTACACTAGCTTGAAACAAAATTAAACGTATGCTTGTAAATTTTCAACGTAATTTCCAAAGGTAGGGATACCCATGGATGGTTGGTACTTTACCCCCAGCTTGAAAAGTTAGTGGCTTAACTCCAGAATGATAATCAAAGGCTAGAGACATGCCCCCCAAGCTTTAATTCATTCACCGACTTTGAGGTTGTCACCAATTTCTATACTAGATGGAGAAAAATGATAAGGGTGGATGAAATGAAGGTTCAAATACGAGACCTAACGAAAGAATCCACTTGGTAGGAGAGGTGACTGTTTCATTTTTTAACGAGCTTGACATAGGAAAAGAACTATGCTCAAATCCTATGTTTCATTTTTTAACGAGCTTGCCACAGAGAAGAGAAACTATGCTCATGACTTCTTCTTGATCATGGCTTCCAAGAGGATAATGCTCTGGAAGGACACCATGTAAAGGGACAAAACTCGATCATGGATTCCAAGAGATCTTCATTAGATGGAAGAAGAATTCTCTTGAAGGAACATATGTCAAGGGCCACGACAGGGGTAAGGAGATCGGGCTCCAATAGCCCTACCGAAGAAATCACCATGTCAACTACTGGATATAAGTCATGTTCATTGGTAGTTGAAGGCATGGGAGACAATGCCACATAATTGACCTGTGGCAGGGGTGATACCAACTGCATATAAGACCCATTTAGGGAGGTCATTGGGTTGATGGTCAAGTCAGGGCCAACGAACGAAAGTTGATCAATAGTCACCATTCTTCCATCATGTGGGAAATATATCACATGAAAAAGAGTGGACAAAATAGCTTTCATGGCATATACATAATCTCGCCCAAGGAGTAAATCGAAATCCAAGGGGTCCTGGACTACCATAACATAAATAAATATTGTTTTCCCTCCCAAAGTTATAGGAAACTAAGGAAGGATCACTAAAGGTTGATTGGTTCTTCTATTAAAAGTGAACAGAGTCTGAGTAACTGGCACAAGCTGAGAATAACCCAAAGCTTGTCAATAAATAGAGGACGAAATACCAACGGACGAACCTTCATCTATCAGTGTCTAAGGAACAACCCATCCACAAACCTATACTGTAATCTTGAAATGAATGTGGGATGGAAGACGAGGTTCAGTTAGCACACCCCAATCAAAAAGGATGGCTTGATTTCTTGGAGGGGGTTTTGTGGGAGAAGGAGGAATTCTCCCCAGCACGGTAGATCTTGTATCAACGAGAAAAACATGGGCATAATCAGGTTTACTCTCTAGCGGGAGAGTAGGATCAATTGATAACAACATCAAATCGATTTCTTGGGTTGCACTCTCTAATGGGAGAGAGGGATCGACCGAAGATGGGATCGAATCAACCACTTTGTCGACTGGTTCAACTAAGGACGTGACTAGATTGACGACATGATCAACCGGAATGACCGATGAAAGGACCGGAGAAACCACTTTGGAACTCATCAGAGGAGGATTGGGATTGACCACGTTGGCACTCTTCATATGAAGGGTGGCACTAACCAATGACGGGACTAGATCAGTCAGATTAAAAGTGGGGATGATCGATGACGGAACTGGATTAGCTACTCTAGTTAGTAGTTCAACTGAGGATGAAACTAGATTTACCACCTGATCAACTAGACTAACTGGGGATGGAACCGGATTGACCATTCCATCAACTAATGATGGGTTGGGAGAAATCTTACAATAACCAATTGGAAGTTGAATATTTTCCAAAAGATAAGAAGCCTCGTCCATACGAGGACAAAGGTGAGAATAACGATCACCTTCGCATAACATACAAGGAAATTTGACAGTTGTCTTCTTCTTACCAACCTTAAAGTCACTAGTTGACGGGGAATCACTAGCATGTCTAGAAGAGGCTGAGGATGTGGAGGACCACATTTCTAAGACCTTGGGAAGACCAAGGCAATCCCTCAGACAGTGGTCACCCTTACAAAGACTACAAGGGAATTTGGGTTTCAGATTCTTCATTTTAATCTTGTCGATCTCATCAACACTTCGAATACTATTAATAGTAGTTGGTTGCTTGGATCCAACATATGATATGGTTGGAGGCTTGGTCCTTTTCATATTCTTCTTCTGCTTCTCTTTCTATTTCTTCTTCTTCTGATCAATCTGGCAACTTTCTTTAGAGCTTTCACTAGGCGAAGAAGGATAAACGAAAGGAGACTTAATGGGTGAAGAAGGTGAAAATTCCACATGAGGTTGATGCATGGGTGGTGTACTTACATCTGAAGCATGGGTAATATTCAAGATCACCGAAGTGGGGAAAAACCAAACCAGTAATCCGATGGTGAGTCCTGAAAGACTCAGTGTGGCAATGTACGAAGGACCAATGTTTCAAAAATAAGGAAAGGTGTAAGGTTCCCCGAGACAAGGGGTTCCTCCATTGGTACTCTCAGAAGTTGATTCCATTGGCATTGACTTGACCTAAGGTCTACTAAGTAAAACAAACAACACACGCTATGAATCCGAGAAGAAAACAATCAAACAAACCTTCCCACAATGAAACCACTAGTTGGTGATGAAATCCAACGTCGCAAGATAAAATAGGAAGGGGCGGGGATAGAGCGGGTGGATCAGTTACGTTCGTGACCTGCTTAACAGACTTATGCCTTGGTGCAAGCTTCCATGCAGTAAATGTGGATTTACCCTCCAAGGAGCCTGAGTGAGTTTGACCAACATTTGTTCCAGGTACAGTGAGACTTCCCTTCAACGTCACCTTGTGTGAGATCCTAAATATTATGGCTACTAAGGTCACCAACTCACAATCAACCTCTGGGTGGGTATAGTTGATAGTCCATTCCAAACATATGGGCAGGATAACAAGTCTAAAATCCTTCAAGAGAACTGAGGACAAGTGGACTGGTAGAACTCCAGAGGACCCCAAACGAATTCGGAATTCACGAAGCACCGAGACCAAATGAAGATAGTTGAACCTCAAGAAGAACCCCCAATATACGATCTGACTACTATGAATGGTTGAACCACAGAGGGATAATATCTGTAACTCTCCCGAACACGACCTCGTGCATAAACCCTATGTGAGAGGGGGATCCTAGTGTAATATACCAAATATAAAATGTATGTAGAACAGAAATAAAATGCTAGTAATGGAAAAATAACAACAATATAACTAGAACATTCACCACAATAACACAAAAATGATATAAGAATAACAACAAAAATAGCACTTTGAATCTGAAAGCAATGTTCATGGGCCTCTTCGAGGGGGCAACCTCCAGTTGAGCAGAGCTCTATTACAATAACATCCAAGTTAGGGTTCACATACCCTTGACTCCTATGTATACTGAAAAGATTCATCTAGAGGAAGATCCTTCTAGAATCGGAAGCTTCTATTAGGTCTTCTTACATATGCCTTATTCTATTTTATTGAAAGGCCTTATTAATATTGACCTTTATTACATCCAAATATATTGTTCTACCTATGTGTGGGTTAGGACCCTAACATGTCCACCCCCTTAAAAACAGCCTCGTCCTATATTGCTCGATCAACTGCGAACTTTTGGGATCTTGTAGCCATTCCTAGCAAATGGCTTGGAGCCAATCTGGTACAATGAATGAAAGAGAAAAAATGGATCCTTCATCTTCATATTTTTGGGAAAGTGCATCCACAACCACATTGTCTTTGCCTTTCTTATAAATGATCTCATAATCATATCCAAAGAGTTTAGTCACCCATTTTTGTTGTTCTGGGGAGAAAATGTGTTGTTACAGAAAATACTTGAGGCTTTGATGGTCTGTCTTAATTTGGAACCATTGCCCCAATAGATAAGGATGCCATAGATCCACGACATGCAGAATGGCCAACATTTCCTTTTCACAGATGGATTTTCCCAGATTTCTTTCAGATAGTTGCTTGCTGGTAAAGGCCAATGGTCGACCCTCTTGCATAAGGACCACACCAATTCCTTTCCCTGAGGCATCACATTCCAACACAAAGGTCCTTGTGAAATAGGTAAGGGCAAGGACTGGAGTGGTGCACATGGCCATATTCAAGGTTTGAAAAGATTGAGCAGTGGCTGGAGTCCAAGTGAAAGAGTTATTTTTTAGGAGAACAGTGAGAGGTGTTGCAATCTTCCCATAATTCTTAACAAACTTGCAATAATAACCTGTTAAGCCTAGAAATCCATGCAATCTCTTAAGAGTCTTTGGGTGAGGCCAGTCTTACATAGCTTCAATCTTTTTAGGATCCACCATGACCCCATCTTTTCCAACCAGATGACCCAAGTATTCTACTTCTGAGGAGCCAAAAGCACATTTAGACTGTTTCAGGAAAAGTTGGTGCTGAGAGAGTAGATGGAGAACTCGATCCACATGAGCAAGATGGTTTGTCTAGGTTTTTCTATAGATGAGGATATCATCAAAGAAAACCAAGACAAAATGGCGGATAAAAGGATGAAATACATGATTCATGAGGCTTTGGAAGGTGGAGGGGGCATTACACAAGCCAAAGGGCATGACCAAAAACTCATAGTGGCCCTCATGAGTTTTAAAGGAAGTCTTGGGGATATTTGCCTCTTTCATACGTATCTGGTGGTAGCCCGAATGAAGATCTAGTTTAGTGAAGAATTGGGTGCCACTCAATTCATCCAGTAGATCATCAATGACAGGAATGGGGAATTTGTCTTTGATGGTAAGTTTGTTGAGGGCACGGAAGTCAGGACACATTCGCCAAGAACCTTCTTCGTTCAGAACCATGACTACCGAAGACGAGTAGGGGCTTGTACTAGGGTGGATAAGGCCTGCATTAAGAAGTTCCTTTTCTCAATTTCATTTTTTGGGGAAAAGGGGTGACGATACAGAAGGATATTGGGAGGAAGGCTTACGGGTACAAGGGGAATGGAATGATCATGAACACCACGGGAAGGAGGGAGGCCTTGGGGAGTGGAAAAGACCAATTGATGTTTAGAAAGGATGTCTTGGAGGTCTTGCGGTACCAAGGGTGTCTCTGTTGCTTGTATGGCATGGGTTTGGGCGATAACACCATGACCCTTTTTGAGCAGCTTTTTCGTGCAATGGGAACTAATGATCTCAGGTGAACCAGAGGTGATGCCTTGGAACTTATATTGGTGTCCCTCCTGGTTGAATTGCATGGTTAAGTCTTTAAAATCCATGAGAATAGGACCCAAAGTCCTTATTGAGTCTGCACCTAGCACAATGTCACACCCTCCCATGTCGATAGCAAACATATGGGATTTCAGGTGGTAGTCACCAATTTGGAGAAGCACATTTTCACAATGCCCTCCACATTTCATGGAACCACCATTGGAAATCGTGATTTGGAAATTATTGATGACATGGATGTAGCAATGAGTTTCTTGAGAAATGCGGTGATGAATAAAATTATGGGTGCTGCCACTATCAACCAGAATGATGACCTTTTGATGCTTGATGTAACCGATTAGCTTGAGGGTTTGGGGAGAGGAGAAGCCAGTGAGAACATTGAGGGAAATGACCGGTTCTACTTCAGGAGGGTCTGAAGGAGGGGTTATGTCAGTGGATTCATGTGACTCAGACATAGAGGTATTTTCTTCATCTTCTTCCAAAATATCCTCGGAGATGGCCATAAAAATATTTTGTTCTTTACACTTGTGGCCCGAGAAATATTTTTCATCACGGTTATAACAAAGGCCTTTGAGTTGGCATTCAT
>JZKD02S2246911.1:356502-391513 GCA_000966675.3 Picea glauca
GGTAATCTAGGCCGATCCATACACAGGTGTTGTCTGATGCGCTACCACTCGAAGGGGTACCAACAGGGGTTACAAGGGTGGCCAATAGATGTGCGCTTAAGTACCACTTGTATTTCCTACATGTATGAATCCCTCAATCATGGGTTTATGCATGTAATGACAGATCTCTGTGGCTTAAAGACGTTGGAATACATCTCTACCCTAAAAAAAAATTAACCCACACTTTCTGCCAAGGAAAGTGCTCTGATACCACTTGTAATATACCAGATATGAAATGTATGCAGAACAGAAATAAAATGCTAGTAATGGAAAAATAACAGAAATATAACCAGAACATTCACCACAACAACACGGAAATGATATAAGAATAACAACAGAAATAGCACTTTGAATCTGAAAGCAATGTTCACGGCCCTCTTCGAGGGGGAAAACTCTAGTTGAGCAGAGATCTATTACAATAATATCCAAGCTAGGTTTCTCATACCCTCAACTCCTATTTATACTAAAAAGAAGCATCTAGAGGAAGATCCTTCTAGAAGCGGAAGCTTCTATTAGGTCTTTTTACATCCACCTTATTCTATTTTATTGAAAGGCCTTATTAATATTGACCTTTATTACATATGAATATATTGTTCTACCTATGTGCAGGTTAGGACCCTAACACCCAGAAAGCCTATAAGACAATTGGATTTTCTCTCCCTATCGCAAGATGCTAAGTTTGTTTGATAGCTTTGGAAAGTTATCCTTTCAACCTATTCCAAAGCCCTACACCTTAAGCTAATGTAGGTTTGCTAACAAAAATTTAAAAAAGTATGATAAATTTTAGTTAAGTGTTGATTTTAGTGGTTGTTGTTTACTTAGAGGTGTATGAGAGTGAAAACTGATGATATTATGACTCGGTTCCCAAAACATGCATAAGAAATGATAAGCAGTATTTTATTTCAATGAATGTCTATTTAAGGGAAGGAGAAGGATTTTCCTTTCAATTTCAAACACTAACATTCAATGACCTCATGCAATAGTTCTCAATCAAAAATCCGATACAATGCTAAAATGTTTATATGTGACTGATAATCTGTTTTATGTAAGGCTTCCTATGTTAATCAGACTTCAAGATCTGTGAGATTTAAGCAATCCAGAAGCAAACTTCACACAAACAAAAAACAAACCCTCATTGTGATCAAACAAGAAAAATAAAACCAAATTCAGAAAGGAGGAAATTCTTGGAGAAAAGAGCTCAAATATCAAATGGAATGGTTCATAGATCTTTGATTTTCCTTACCACAGCTTTTAGTCAATCAGATAAGCGAGAAAGCAGTAGATCGACTCCAAATCTCAGGGAAGAAAAGTGACTCAAAGAAAGGAAAATAGATGTCAAAAATCCAAAAAAAACATCATTAATCCTTAGAAATCAAATAATTGGAGGCTAAACAAGGACACAATAAGATAGCATAAACCCTGAGCAGATGAATCAGCAAAAACAAGATTGATAAATCAACTCCCAAGAAGATTTTTGCAGAAAAAAGGGAAGTGCTCTGGTGTCAAGGGTGATAGAGAGTTGCAACGCTCTGTGGGAGACTACAAGAGAGTGCCAACACCCTGGTGGTAAAGGTATGGGAGTGTTGGCCTCTCAGAACTCAAAAACAAATTCCCAAAAATAAATAAAACTCAGGAAAAATGCAGAAATTTAGTGTGTAAGATGAATCCAAGAGCCAAAAACACATCTAAGGATCATAGACACAGCATGCATAAGATTTGAAGGTGATCAAAGCACAGTGACAAACCAAGGAAATACAAATAAGATTCCATCCCCAGTGGAGTTGCCAATTTTTGTTATAGAGAAATCCCCCTGCAGACAAGTGGATTGTCTCTTGGGCTCTAGACTTCTAAGACCAAGACAGAAAGGGTGCTAATGTTGGTCACTGACATCCTTTTAAATCTAGCTAGACTAATGTATAGATAATAGGAAGAAAGGTGTACCTTTTTAATGACATTCATCCTCGCATAGTCTGAGTTGAGTTTTTATCCCCAAGCTCCTCTAAATCCTACAAACCAAACAAAGACAGAACAAGCTTCCTATTCTACTAAGATTAGCTTGAAACTAGATCTATCTAATAGAGAGAAGTTCATGTAGAATAAACACAACCTTGAAAGAAACGGCCAAGCACATATGTATATTAATGAAAACAAATCAAAGTGCTTACAACCATGATGTAGATGCAACAACTTCACCAAGCTCTCTTTGTCCAGCCCCTTGCTCAAATAATCCACCATCAAAATGAATATGCTTTCACTGGTAAATATCCCTTATGAGATCATAATTTTGATGCCTCTAAACTCCATATACCTTTCACCATGAGAAGGCCTCCTTATATAATCTTGGAGAGGCCCAGCCACCTTAGAGATTCTTGGGATAGGTTGAGGATCTTTCTCCATCAGTTGTGGATCCTCCCTAAGATGTAGCCTTGACCTCAGATTCAAATCCAACTGATTTCCAAGATAAGGGGTATTTTTCCCTGATTCTCCTCAATAGCCCAAAATTTTCTCAAACAGGCTAGCGCTCCCCCAAAAGGGCACACAGAGCATTGTAATGCTCCCCCAAAGAAGACTAGGGAGCAATGGCACTCCCTGACAGTGGGTTTACGGGAGCACCACCCAAAATTCCTTCAAAAAATCCTAACACTCTCCCAGAAGGGTGTACAGGGTGCTACAACGCTCCCCCAAAGGAGGGTAGGGAGCGCTAGCACTCCCTGACAGTGGTTAGGGGAGCGTTGCCCTCCAAAATTCATTTTTAAGTAGTTTTCTTCATGGAAAATGCTTTGTACTCTCCATCAAATGATTTCTCTTCCTTAAACCAGTCTTTGAAGGTGTCTTAAGTGTCCCTGTGATGTCATTAGAGACACGACATAGGCAAGATGGCAGTATGATGTTTGTGACACTTGCAACACTTAAGGCCAATAATGCGACACTTGTAACGATTACAATAGGTCATCATTGAAGTGAGTAATTTTGATGTGTAACAATATTTCATAGTTCATTAATTATGCTTTGGAGATCTAGGATGAGTTGAACAATGTACAAAGAAAACTATACTATAGAGATCAACACCTGCAAGGACATATACCAGATATAACCAATGTCCAAAATCAAATACAGGATTGGAAGATATCTTATGAACAAACAAAATTGTAGTTTGATTCCACTGAAAGATGGAAAATCTATCTTTTTGATATTCCCCAAAAATACTATCATTGAGTGAGAAGGATATGCTTAGTATTAAACTTGGCCTCAGATATTAGAGGCATTCTACTCAAAATGCATTGAATTGAATTCAACATGAGATGGAAAATTATACAATGATGTGGCAAGTAATAGAGAAACTTGTAGAAAATTGCCGCCTCCCCTCATTTGATCTTAAAGATGTTTTTTTCCCTCAAGAAGAGGTAATAAATATGAGATTCACAAGAAAAGTGAGACCTTCACTCACTTCTATGCATGAAAAGTTATGTTGAAGACCCAACCAGTGTATTACATTAATTAAGATATTTTTGTCAAATTTAGAAAGTTTGAAAAAATATAGATCAAAGTATTGCTTCTTTAAAGGCTCCTTTCAAATAGTACCATTTTTCTCAAAATGATATTTTTGAGAAAACTTTTGAGCCATGGAAACTTTATATTAACAAATATAGACAATAAAAGGAGGAAGGTTTCACTAGAAAAGTGCAAAATACCAATTGTTAGGAAGATGAAGTCACCCTTCGATATAAATGAAATGAATGTTGAGGAGAAGAGACTTTTTTCTTGACATTGTAAACCAATTTCAAGTTAATTCAGAAGCCAAAAATTGGCCAACTTTTGAAGACTTATTTTTGTATTTGTTATTGTATGGGACTTTTCCTTTACTTTCTCATTGGAATGATTGTAAAAATGTTTACTTGTGTTGTAGACTTTTCTTATGTATTCATGATTTATTGTTACTACTGTATTTTCAATGGTCTTTATTCTATGAATGTGAGACTGTAATTAGTAATCTAAATACGCTATTACCTTGTTTCATTATAGATTATTTTGATATTTATGTTATTTAGAAATAATACATTATTTTTTTGTTTTAAATGTAGTCATAACTATTGGTTTCATATTCATTCATTGTTCTTAAAATCCTAGCTAGGTTTTTTTAATCTCGGTATTGCATTTTGTTTTAGATTTAAAATTCCATTTAAAACTTAAAACTTAATAACTGAAAGAAAAAGCTAGTATTGGTAGCCAAACCATTACATGGATGAGTTTACTATTTCAAACAAAGAGGAGGCTAATTGGGCCTTAGCTTTGAGTGGACTCCCTTAGTTTAACAATGGATATTTATCCATGTCAACACTTTCAAATGATGTTTTGATAATTTTCTATGATTTACTGATCCAGATGGATATCGGTGGCCACCCACCTTTTCCAACTGGCTCAAAATAGTTTTCTGGAAATTTTGGCAATTTACTATTTTTAGTAGTTTTCATTTCCGGGGCCATTTTGAGGGCCTAAATGAAGGTTTTTCAGGATCGAGCTTCTCAATGATAGCCTATGGCATGATTGAGGCCCCAAAATGAATCTCCACGACAATACCTTTCCAATGGGCTATCATATGCCTAAAACGGAGATCCTATCAAAAGTTACGACCCCAGGAAGTTAATGTACTAACTTATCCAAACAGGGCCCACATGACTTTTGGCGCTTCATCTCCTAGGGTTAGGTTTTTGAATGTCTAGGGTTTTTGGCATTCCTGATTATTGTAAAAGGCCTTCAGATCTTCATTTTAATCATCTTCTTGTGAATGAGCGCAACCATCACATCTCTTCTCAGAGATAAGCCACCACCATTCCAACAATCTTGTTTCCGCTGCATTTTGCAGTTTCAACTTATTTCATTATTGAATAGAAAACCAGTTTTAATGTATCTCTATTATTTTGTGTTAAGAATTTGTTAATAATTTTCATTCATTTCGTTCTTCTCATAAAATCTGGATCAATGGTATCAGAGTGGTTTGCTCCTTGTCGTCTTAATGCATGTCCCCAACGAGGTCGGAGTACAAAGAGTTGGGTCTTGAGCTTGTTTCTTTTGAGGATAAAATCTCTCGCATGCCCAAGCGAACTCTCATGGTAGGAGAAAAGAAAGATGATAGGACAATAGATCCTTTCAAATTGTTGATTGAGGAAGCCCTCACGCATCAAAGGAACGAGATGATGGATAGCTTCGCGCAAATCCTTCGGCGGCTACCAACAGGTGATGCATCTTCTTCAAGCAGAGGTGCCACCCCCTTCAAGGTACAAATAAACTTCGATATTCCTATATTTGAAGGTCATATAGATGTAGATGTTGTAGACAAGTGATTGAATCTACTAGAAGGGTATTTTTTTGTCCATAACTTCTCGAATAGATAAAATATTACTTTTGCGCTCCTCAAAGTCGTCCCACATGTCAAAGATTGGTGGGAAACGTTCTGTGAGCAAAAGGAAACAGAGGAACCCCCATTATTTACAGTCACAGCCACCTAGGATTCCTTCAAGGATGTTATTAAGGAACAATACTACCCTGTCAGAAGTTATGACAACTTATATACCAAATGGACCACACTGCGGCAAGAAAGAGACCAAGCAGTGCCAGATTTCACAAATATCTTCCATACCTTGCGCACCAAGATGGGTATCAAAGATTTGGAGCGACATCTAGTGCTCAAGTATCATGGTGCTCTGCATAGATACATCCAAACGGAAATGGAATTTCTAGACATCTCATCCTTGGGCGCAACCTAATGATATGCCATCAAAATCGAGCAGAAGCTCAAACAAAAGACGTGGCAATTTAGGCCTAGGAACCCCTCACAACAAAATCCAGGAAAGGGTGGCCCCAACCCACTAACAAAGGACAGAGAAAAGATGGAAAATATCAGGACAACCAGTCCAAGCTGCAAGAAAAGAAGGACACTGGAAAGACAAAGAAAGATACCGGGAAGTGGTGTGACTTCCATAAGAGTCCTTGGCATAACACTGTTGATTTTCGCTCAAAGAAGTCACTGGTGGCCGAAGTGAAAGCCTCTGAATCAGATGTAGATTCTGAATATGAGCCAGAACCAGAAAGGGGAAGATGGATCATTGACACGGAACCCAATGCCACCATTACTACCTCCAAGCTCCAGCCTGGTGAACCAGACAAGCTAGAAGAAGAAGAGCTCCTCTTCCATTCACAAATGTGGGTAAAATGCACCCCATTGCACTTCATCATTGATAGAAGTAGCTAGAAGAACCTCATCTCTGCAAAGGTCATCAAGCAGTTGGCCCTACCCACAATGCCTCACCCACAACGCTACACCATTAGATGGCTCTGCCAAGGAAGCGATTTCTATGTTAGCCAACAATGTCAACTATCATATGGCATCAAGCCCTTCAAAGATGAGGTATTGTTTGATGTTTCTCCTCTCAAAATTTGTGATGTTCTTTAGGGCCAACCTTATTTATGGAAACATCATGTTGTAGAGTCTAGGCCTCATAGTGTTATTATTACTTTGAATAGGAAATTGTACAGGATACCTGAGGCAGTCCCACCTAGTGTTATTTCCTTGATCTCTTCTAAGCAATGCAGGAAGGTCATCTCTCAGAGGGGGAATTTTTTCTTCTTCATGATTCTCTCTCAGAGTAAGTGAAATATCATAGCCACATCCAGGGTCTCTATGGCCGACCTCTCCACACATCAGAAGCAAGTAGATAAGGTCGTGGAAGAATACTCAGATATCTTCTCCTCACCTATTGGGGTACCTTTGCACTGTCAGGTCAAGCACCCCATCGATATGACCCCCGGTGCACCGCTACCCAATGGGCCAGTCTATCGTCGCTCTCTATTAGAGAATGAGGAGATCAAGCGAAAAATCCAATAACTTCTCCACAAGAGGCACATCCATCCCAACTCATCACCTTGCGGGAGCCCAATCATGTTGGTACAAAAGAAATATGGAACCTGGTGACTCTGCATTGATTACCAGGCTCTAAATAAAATCACAGTCAGAAACTGGTACCCGACTCCCCGAATCGATGACCTCCTTGATCAACTCATGGGGGATAAATAATTCAGTAAGATTGATCTGAAGTCTAGATACCACTAGGTCCCGATAGAACAGACAGATGTGTGGAAGATCCTTCAAGTCAAAGGAAGGCCTTTTTGAATGGTTGGTCATGCCCTTTGGTTTGACAAATGCTCTGGCCACTTTCATGAGGATGATGGACAATATCCTGTGACCATTCACCAATAATTTTTTAGTGGTGTATCTGGATGACATTCTCATTTACAGCAAGAATTGGGTCGAACACTTGCAACATATTCAACAGGTTCTGCACACCCTATGGCAGCACAAGTTATACGCCAACTTGGAAAAATCCTCCTTCGGCATGGACAAGGTCCATTACCTTGGCTACATCATTGATCAGCATGGTGTACATGTGGATCCATCTAAGATCCAAGTCATCCGTGACTGGCCAGCCCCAACCACATGCACTGAGCTTTGGAGCTTCTTGGGCCTTGCCAATTTCTACCATAGGTTTGTGTTGGGATTCTCCCATATTGCATGGGCCCTCAGCCAAATCACCAGGGGTGGTGGTAAGGAAAAATTTTCATGGGGTCAGTCCCAACAACAAGCGTTCGATGATTTGAAGCAATGCTTGTGCTCATCCCCAGTACTTTCACTACCATACCTGCAGCATCCCTTTGAGATTGAGACAGATGCTTCAAACTATGTTGTGGGTGTCATTCTCACTCAGCACGGCCACCTCGTGGCCTATCATAGTGAGACACTATCTAATTTTGTCCATAAGTACCCTACTTACGACAAAGAAATGTACTCCATTATGAAAGCCTATCTGTGTTCCATCAAGCGAAGTTTATTTGGGAATCCCACTACAGTCGGGTGGCAGGACACTTCGGCGTCAAAAAGACAGTGGCGATGCTATAGAAATGTTTCTACTAGCCGAAACTCTGACAGGAGGTCAGCAAGTATATCAGGTCCTGCACTGCCTGCGTTATTGCCAAACCAACCACTAAGAAATAGGGCCTATACACCCCTCTTCCTACTCCTAACAGGCCATGGAAATCCATCTCAATGGACTACATGTCGATCCTCCCATCCACCAAGCGGGGAAATGACTGTGTTTTTGTGGTTCTTGACCACTTTTCTAAGATGGCGATTATGGTTGCCTGGAAGAAGAGCATCATAGCAGAGGCTACTGCCAAGATCCTCTTTGAATGGGTCTGGGTAAATTTTGGACTCCCACAAACCATTGTCTCAGATAGGGACAGTCGATTTCTCAGCACATTCTGGTCGAGCCTCTGGTCACTACTGGACACCAAGCTAACCAAATCCATGGCCTTCCACCCCCAGAGAGATGGCCAAACTGAGGTCATAAAACAATTTTTTTTGCATATCCCTCGCATGTATAATTCAAAGAACCCTCACACATGGGATGAGAGTCTTCCCTATGTCCATCATAGCTACAACTGAGCCCTGCATAGCTCAATCGGCCACAACCCCTTTCAGGTAGGGTTGGGATTCCAACCATTGGGTCCCATAGATGTTGCACTTCCCCTTGTGGTCACCTCGACCAAATCATCTCCTATTCCAACTGAAGCTGACAAAGCCACCCAGTTCATTGAGCCGATCTAGCACATCCACCAACAGGTTCAGGATATCCTACAGAAGTCCAATGACAAGTACAAACAACGCCATGATCAACATCGGGTGCCACATAAGTTTTAGGTGGGAGACAAAGTTTGGTTGCACTTGCAAAAAGAACGCCTTACAGGACCCCATCGGAAGTTTTGCCCACTCCATTATGGGTCGTACAACATCACCAAGGCTGTGGGGGATAATTCTTTTGAGCTCAACATTCCTCCGTTCTTTGGCCTGCACCCAGTGTTCAACGTGGATCTCCTTCGCCCTTATTTCCAACCATTATTGGACACCTCAGATGTAGCAGAACAGCTGACACCAACAGAGCTCAACCCCAACTGCATCTAATAGGCATCCAATGCTTAGATTTTGGACACACAGATCAAGGTAACTCGACAGCAAATGATCCAACTTTATGAAGTCATCAAAGCAGGGCAGCTCCTGCACCAAGGCAAGTGGCTCACCCAGGGCCAAATTCAGCAGAAATTTCCTCATCTGATGGGGGAACTCAACGCAATGGATACCATTGCTTCATAATGAGGTAGGATTGATCCAAATGGATATCGGTGGCCACCCACCTTTTCCAACTACCTCAAAACAGTTTTCTGGCAATTTTGGCAATTTACTATTTTTAGCAGTTTTCATTTTCGGGGTGATTTTGAGGACCTAAATGAAGTTTTTTCAGGATTTAGCTTCTCAATGATATCATATGGCATGATTGAGGCCCAAAATGAATCTCCTCAACAATACCTTTCCAACGGGCTATCATACGCCTAAAACGGAGATCTATGCAAAAGTTACGACCCCGGGAAGTTAATGTACTAACTTACCCAAATGGGGCCCACATGACTTTTGGCACTTCATCTCCTAGGGTTAGGTTTTTGGATGTCTAGGGTTTTTTGCATTCCTATTTATTGTAAAAGTCCTTCAGAGCCTCATTGTAATCATCTTCTTGCGAATGAACACAGTCGTCACATCTCTTCTCAGAGATAAGCCGCCACCATTCCAGCAAGCTTGTTTCCACTGCATTTTACAGTTTCACTTATTTCATTATTGAATAGAAAACTAGTTTTACTATATCTATGTTATTTTGTGTTAAGAATCTGTTAATAAAATGCATTCGTTTCGTTCTGCTCATAAAATCCGGATCATTTACTCCATGATAATGTGGAAATATACACGGATGATTTTATTTCTTATGGAGATACATTTCAAGAGGCACTAACAAATCTAGAAATTTTCCTCGAAATGCTTTCAAGAATTGAACTTATCCTTAAGTAACAAGAAATTATTTATGCTTATGAATGAGAGGATATTTTTAGGACATCATACTAATATCTTCTTGTGGTAACTATCATTCATCAACTGCCAATACCTCTGAAACAAAAGGATGTTATAATTTTTATTAGCCATGCAAGGTGCTATAGAAGTTATATTAAAGATTGTAATAAAATTGGTGTACCCTTGTTTACCCTTCTCTCCAAAAATGTAGAATTCTATTAGACATCAGAATGCCAAAATCCATTTGAGGTACTAAAAGAATATTTAGTTTCAACTCTTATACTATAGGGACCTAAGTGGGATCTACCATTTCACATCCACACTAATGTCTTTGATAGAGCACTAGGAATAGTCCTTGGACAACATGAATTCAAAGAGCCATATGAAATTTACTATATCAGTAAAAATATCTTAGATGCATAATTAAACTACATATCCATAGAGAAATAATTACTTGGAGTGGTGTATGCATTGAACAAATTTAGAAATTACATCATTGGTTATCCACTATTTAATAATATTGGTCATTCAGTAGTAAAATATTTATTGAACAAGCTAGTTTTGAATGGAAGAATTGTAAGATGGTTGTTATTACTACAAGAATTTGACCTAACCATGCTTGACAATCCTTGAAAGAAAAATGTTGGTGTAGACCCTTTATCTAGGTTAACTAATGGTGTAGAACAAGAGGTTGTTGATGACTCTTTTCTAAATGAGAACCTATTTTATATCTTAGTGAAAACTTATTGGTTTACTGATATAGCTAATTGCCCACCTACAAAGAAGTTTCATCAACCACGTTCATACAAATAATGTTGTAAGCATAGATGATTTTAGGGGCTAAATTTCGTAAATGGGCTAATTTTCCATGGTTTTCCCAAAAACAAATTCGCCAATTTACATTTTTTCTAAAAATGATTCGCCCAAATACCATAGAATAAAATTATTTTACCTTAAAAATCGCCAAAACTTTATAGAAAGTATATAAAATCCTTTGAAATTTGAATATTTTTACAAAAATATCGCTAAACATTTTACATTTTGCATATTAAAGAATAGTAAGATTGTTGGGTCTCAAAATTGTCGCATTTTCATCCACTTTTCCTTTTGCTATTCCTCACATTTATCCATATTATATATGTCCATTCACCATTCATTATTCCATTTTCATGAATACATACGAGTTTCACCTTATTATTTTCCAATTTATTTATTTTAAGTACTGTAGGAGAATTTGTGATTAAATATTAGAAAAATAACATATTTTCATTATATATCAAGGTTGGATGAGTTTGATGATGTGTGCAAGCATATTTGAAGATTTCAACAAAGTCAAAATTCACCACCTATCCTCAAATTCGGATTTCATCTTCAAACTTTGAAGATTTGAAAGAGATTTGAAGATAATCATTTAAGCTAACTTCAAGGAGAAGATCATGGAGATCTGGATAAGATATCTTATCCAATATATTTGTGGAGGATTGGAAGGAATAAGTTGAGAGAATAGTGGATCTGTAATTATGAGATGTTTATCTACTTTTCAAAGCTCTCATGTATAAAAGATAGTACTCTCTCTTCATTTCATTAGTCTTGATTAATCTTAGATAGTCTTAGATAGCTGGTTTTGTAATTTTGGAGAAAGGGATATTTTAGCTTTGATTCATAGTCTTAGTTTTCATGCTTTCATCATTTTGTCATGAGGTTGATTTGATCATTGTAATGTAAGTTTTATTTTTTATTAATGTGATCCTGTTGCTCTTCACATGTTGTCTTTCCTTATGCAATTTCCTACTTTCCTAGTTAGTTTATTTCCACACAATTTACTTTCAGTCGTGTGTTTCAGCTTCAAGCATTAGATTAGCTTAATTTCACTTCATTCATACATATATTTTGCATGTGCTTCGTAATTCTATGAACTCCCTGGGTTGACAATTAAATCATTGGGTAATCATTTAATTGTTTAATATTTTTCACCAACAAAGATTAGCCCATGTTTCTACATTTTAATATAAATTTCCATCCTTAAAATCATCCCTGGTTGTAAGATTGTAAGACAAAGTTTTGTGTATGCTCAATAAATATGGTATTTCCACATAGGTCAAACACCTTAAGAAACTACTCACACACACAGATCAAAGATCAATACAATAGTGTATTACGTGGATAAAAGCCTCAAAGTGGGAAACAATCCATGGCTCGAGTCAATGAGGCCACTTGAGGAAATATATTAATGCAAAAGAAAATAATTTTACATATGATTTTCTCACAATCTATCATCAAAAAATGGTCATCCATGCTCTTTAAATAGATATCATGGACCAATTGGGTGCTAAGACATGGCTCATCATAGCCATTAGTATCAAGGATAATATGAATTGTTGGATCACTTTATGTACAGAACGTATTGTGACCATTGGATCACAAAACTACAAATGCATATTAAACAAACACACTTTACCTAAAGACACATTAAACCAAGTTGATATTAACTAACTCCTGAGTGTCTAAATATCCTAACATCCCCCCTTAACAAAAACTTGGAATGGGATTGAAGCATTTACAAAGGTGACACAATAGGAGAAGGAATGAGGTATTAAAGCCTGTCCCCTCTTAATGACAACTTCTTCAACTCCTAACATAGAATGAAGTTTAGAAAACTTTTCTTTTGTAGAAGAATTTCTAAAAATGTTTGCAATGTGATCATCTATAGGGTGAAAGAGTACTTCGAGAGTGCAATTTTAAACAAGATTTTTTATGAAGTGCATGTGTAGCTTATGTTTGGTGTGCTAAAGTTGAACTAGATATTTTGTGATCTTGATGGCACTTTCATTATCACTCTAGGGTGTGGTCATATGTTGCTACTAGAATCCAAACTCTAAAAGGATCCATCGAAGCCAAAAGGATTTTTATTTGTGCAACTCAATACTTTGCTTATATTGACAAAAGAGTAAGAGCATGTTGCTTCTTACAATCCCAAGTGACAGGTCTAGAACCAGGACTGAAAACATATCCTATAGTATACTTATGATCATCAAGGTCACCAAACCAATTGGAATTAGTGAAACTCATCAACAAAGGAGTCCCCCCTAAACTATAATGTATTCAAAAATTTAATGTACCTTGGATATACCAAAGTATCATTTTTTCTACTTTCCAATGGCTATAATGGGATGTTTTCATATACTCAGAAACAAGACCAACAACAAATTAAATATTAGGATGGGAATGAGTCAAATATAAAAGACTACCAATTAATTGATGGTACAAAGTGGCATCTATTTTGGGTGTAGTATAGGTGGCAACAATTTTGAATCTAAATTGGAAGGGAGATGGGGTTGGTTTATGATATTTAGTATGTGAAAGTAGTGAAGAAAGTCACATGCATACTTAGACTGGGAAAGGGAAATTCCTTCCTTAGAGGCCAAGGAAATAATGCAAATAATCTAAGTTTGTCTTTTCAAATTTCTTACTAAGGCTAGTTGTGGTCAGAATTAAATCTAAATAATATAATGTAAAAAACAAGGTATTCATTCTAGCATACCAAGCTTGAGTAACTTGCTTAAGACCATAGAGATATTTATTAAGGCAACAAACAAGATTGGATACATTTTGAACATAGCGAGGAGGTTGTTCCATATAAATTTATTCTTTCAAATCCCATGTAATAAGGTCGATTTAACATCCATTTAATGGACCTCCCATTTATGTGAAGCAACAAGGACTAGAACAAGGTGGATGGAATTCATTTTGGCTACTGGAGAAAAGATTTCATTATTGTCAATCCTTTCAACTTGAGAAAAACCTTTGGAAACTAATCGAGCCTTATGTATTTCAACACTTACATTTAATGCAACTTAGTTATATACACCCATTTACATCAAACAAGTTTTCTTCCATTCGAAAGAGGTACAAGATCCAAAGTATTGTACGCCATTAAGGAGCAATATTCTTCATTCATTGTTGTGTCCAGATCTGGATGGCCAGAATATTTTGCAAATGTTTTTGGATCATGAGTCTCTAAAAATTGAGACAAAAGAGAGGAGGCTAGTTGGAAATATGAATGTGTATGGCGTTGATCTGTAGGATCACTGACAAGATCACTAGTTGCGTCTCATGTTATATAGACCCATCTAGGAAGTGGTGGTGATAGTGTAAGTTCATGTTCAATAGACCCAACTATAGGAAGGTGAGCATGCATAGCTGAATTTTTATCTTTGATATCATCATATGAAGACGAAACCAGAGCAGGATCATAAAAAAAAAAAATTGGGAGTAGATAATGGCACAGACGCTAAATGTAACACACTTGACCCCCTAAATTTGTTTTAGGCTGGTGGGATGTTAAAATTTCCTCTTTTACCAATTATTCCATCTCTATTTTTCAATACCATAGATGGATTATGCTAGCTGAGAATTTTCCAATGAATATACCTATACCCAAATCCGATCTCGAGATCTAAAGTTACAACCTCCCAAATTTCTACAGGTCCTCTCCATCAAAATCCTCCTTACTTCCACGTGGCTTCCTACCACTCAAGACATATAATTTGGCACTATCAAGGCACTTGACATCCGGCCCTACTGGACCTCCAAATTAATATCCTCGATTTTATGGACCAAACTTTGTCATCATCGGGGTTCTTCTCCTCAAGAATATTGAGTTACTGCCAATGAACAGATCCAATGATGAAATCTCTAGCAGGTTCAATCCTATATTTGACGTCTCTAGTTTTTTTATATCTAGTGACTCTGATCATGTCGGCGCCCCCAACTAGCACGATCATTAAATTATGCCCCACCAATTCTTTGCTTATGGTGAGTACGTGGGTAATACACAAATCTATGGCTGAGATTTCAACTCGCCTCTCCATCGACCAACAAATATCATTTAACCCTAAGACCCTTTCATCATCGATTCATTCCAAATACCTTAATATAGGTCCCTACTCACCAACCTCTGACGAATGATTGGGATCTAATGACATCTACATCGGATGGTTTATATTGTAATTGAAGACCTAAGGGATTCAATCCCTTCCAAGACCACTCTCGTCATATCGATCATTCGGTTGGTGACACCTGTCACCCCTAGAGGAATGTTGGCATGCAATGTCACTCTGAAATCATCATCCATCTTCCTCTCTTCAATGAAACCTACGGTTATGTGCAAAGGAGAATTCAATCTTTCCCTTACGTTAATCAATGATCCTCATTCATGTTCAAAATATTTGTCATCATCGGTGCTCTTTGGAACCATCGTTCAACTTCACCAACCTTCTATACCCTGAGGATGGTGTGACTGGTACCAATCATTCAAATATCACTGAGGTCACTCCCAACATATCGATGCTCCTCATCCTAACATATCGATGCTCCTCATCGTCGTCATACTTCACTAAAGTCTCGACACTCGATTGCTCCCAACGATGATTCCTTTCCTAACGAAGGGTTAAGATCTACTTTCCCTACTAGATTGAGGGTTGTAAACCCCCCCAACTCAACATTGGGTATTCTACTAGATACTGCTCCAACTTCATGACTTAGCCAATTTTATGGGTTCTGCAAGATCTTACCAGACCTCCATGAGTTTGGAGCCTACTTTGAGACTATTGAAGACTCCCTAACTTTGTTGAGAGGAATATTCTTTAATATCTTAAAATATTTCCACTTAAAATAGGTGTTGTTCTTGGGTCTTAAGGTTTAATACTCATATTGGTACCTCCCATACTCTAAGGCCTATCTGGCATCTTCCAAATGAATATATTTTCCATGTCCTACAAAATTTCCTCTCAAGGATTGGGGTCCTCTCCCTCAAAACCAAGTGCTCAAATCCCCACCCAGAACTTTGGATGTCAGGGTACCCAAATCACTCATTAAGTGAAGGTTTTTTCCATGTCTTGCAAGATTTCCTCCAAAGTTGATAGGTCATCAGGGATATAAACTACCCCTACTTATTCAGTTTCATTATTTAGAAAATTAGGCAATTACTAGTAGTAGTACATTCCATTTCACTCAGGAATTTCACTCATCATTTACAAGCATTCACATTTCCCAGTTATTCAAACAAACATATGTTGAAATCATTAACACACATCAATAGATAACATTAAATACTTATATGTTCCAAGAAAATGTCCGCAGGCAACTAACTGAGAGCGGACGCTTTTCCTCCCAACCTTGGGTCATATTGTAGACTTCTTTACTACTGTACGTCACCCCCATTCCAATCCATGATATCACAGAGGAATGATTCAACTGGTCTTTCAACTCAGATGATCCATGAAGGTTACTCTCCTTCCTCCACTGACAACAATAGAAGTTTCCCCCTTCCCATTGAGCTAAGTTCTTCCACAGGTTTATCAGGTAGTTTATCAACTAGATTTCCTCTGCATAAGGGATTCCCTTCTCTACTATAGAGTACCAGTGTCATTTTTTGTCCAGTAATTACCAAGTTGCAGCCCTTTATTTCTCCAGTCTATATCCGAGTCTTCTCTATTTCAGGGTGATCATCATTTAATTTGAAATGATTCCTATTTTCTTCAAGGAAAGCTCTTCACTTTCTTCTTCTCTTCAATCTACGCCAATGAACACCTATGTTCATTGCACCCTTGACCGATGAGATCGTCACTCGCACACTCTCCCTCGGACTATTATTTTCTTCATGCACTATGTGCTCTATTCTCCCCTGATACCACTCTAGGTAACTAAATATTCTTTGTGTGTGTGCGTCTCTCCTTTGATCTGTCTACATTTTCTTTCCTTCTTTATTTTTCCCTCTCTTTTTCTCTCTTGGTGATGTTTTTCACCTTTGGCCTCTCCCTCTACCAATCCTTAAGACTCTTTTGGCTTCTATCAGATGCGACCTTTTTTCTGGAGTCCAAATTTCTGAAGGGGTAATTATGTAGTTTCTTGTTGTCTGGTCAATCAGTTGACATGTTTCCTTCCTCAAGGGGCCAAGACAGTCAGCAGTTATTAAATGCCTCAACTACCAGTCCTATTCCTCATAATTGGTCACATGGTTTCCTATTTATCTGGGTACGTTGGTAGGTGTGATATCATGTTTGCAAGCATAAGAAATCTTCATGTTTTCTTCACTAAAATCATATCAACTCCACCTCACCAACCCACTTAATCAATTCCACATGTGATATCATGACTAGTACTCTCAAGGCTCTTCCCTTCTCAGTCAATTGTTTGGTTTTTTCATTAATCAAAAAAATCTTACAAGATTCATAAATAGAATCATATGAAGTATTAAGCATAATTACAATCATGGGGGGAAACAAGGTGTTACAATCCCCTTCCCCTTAAAGAAACATCATCCTCAGTGTTTAAGAGACCATGTATTTACAATTATATAGAAAAAAAATGGGTATGCAAATCTCATGGCATCTTCCAGCTCCCATGTAACCTCATCTTCTCCAAAGTGCTTCCATTGCACCTTGACATGCATGATGGCTTGGTTTTGAAGCATTATTTCTCTCATGTCCAACATGCATTGAGGTTCAATATGGAATTATCCCTTTGGTTCCACATGTATCACAGTACAATCAATAACATGATTAGGATTATTGATAGTAGACCTAAGACTAGGCCTGCCCAAACCTCCTTTCTCTAGTGTGTACTTTCCCCCTTTACAAAAACTGTGCAAAACTAATCTTGAGCCCTTCTGTCTATTCAAGGTCCTCCTTCTTTAAATTATACTCTTTCTAGCTAAAGTTAGATTCACTCCAAACTCAAGTTTTATACCTCTCTTCAAAAACTAAGAAGCCTATCCTTCTCAAGCCATTTAGGAACTTATCATCTCACCATATACAAGTCATCTATATGACTTATTAAGCCCTCAAGCTCTTTATACACCTGAACTTCACCACAACACTTAGAGCACTAAAGCTTAAAATGTTTATTCAAGCTCTCAGTCACACCAAATATTTATATTTTTCCATAGTCTCACTATAATGAGAAGAACCCTACTTCAATAGTTTGAGTCTCATGTGTTGGATACTCCCTTAGGTTTAGCCCTTCACACACATGACCTTAACTCTAGCTTAAGAGTAAAGGTTTTAAACTTTTGGCACCTCCTTAAATATTGACTTGGGTTTTTCACCCTCGTTCCAATGATACATAAAGGTTCTTAGTAATCCCTCAAATATTCTTTGTCTCAGCACTTAAAAATCTACCTTGTAACCATGAGTTATGTGATCACAACCCTACGTTCATGTTCCACTCTACGCCACTACTCTGACTACACATTCTGACCAACACGTCGGCCCTTTGACCATCCACGTAGACTCTGGACTATTCATCATTGCATTTTTTCCCATCGTTTGATCATTTCCAAGATGCACAGCTACTGTTCATCTACTGTGCAGATGTTTTCTATGAACTTTACGCACGCAATCTTAAAACCAACCTATCTCTGCCTGAATTCTTTGATATCAAGCTTGTACCAACCTTCTCGTGCTCTCTCTGGTTCCACACTCCTCTTCTTGTTTAACTGGACACAATTATCCTTTGTACATCAACTTAGGGTCGATGAATATGCTCTGTTAACTCTGCAATGTATGAGAAAAACCCCAACTTTCCCATTGGTAGACACTAAATGCTTAGATCATGAATTTCTACATAGGTGTTTGATTATATCATTAAGGAGTTTTCCCACAGTGCATTAATATAAAGTATTAACACAGTCCTTCCCAATAACTTATGGATCGATGAAACCAGAGCCTTGAATTTGCTATACGATAATCATTAATTTGTCAATGAACACTATAAACTTAACTTCAATATAGGAATCATATTTCACATGCATAGTCCCATTGATTCATAGAAAACACAGATAAAAATACCAGAAGGCATTTTCTATTTGTTGCTAACTATTCCATAGAAAAGAAAAAAAAACCCTCAAGTTTCCAAACCAATTTACATTATTCACATGCAATACAAAGAGCCTCTCACTCTCTCTCATCTACCCCCACTCACCCTCTCTCTACCATCCATTCGAATACTAACTAGGAAAGCCAACTACTAACAACCTCCCCAAAAATAGAGGGATTTGTTATTTTTAGAAAAGCTAACTCCTACTAACTAGCAACAAACTGACCAGATGGCTCAATATCCTCACAGGGAGATTTAGACTGCCATCTATTCCTATTTTGACTCAAAAATTGACAGCATGCAAAACTGACAATAATTATTCACTAAAAAAAAACACTTTGAAAATAAAAGTCTCCCAATTTTTTTTTGGAATGCCAGCCCTCTTCCAAAGCCACAACATGTGACCATCTTGTCACATTGTTGGCCCTGTCTCTGATGCTCCTGCATCAGACTCCCAAGGTAAGAAAACATATGAGCTCCAGGTCATATGCATCCAATGCCTAATCACCTGGTTTCCAAAACCTGTACTACAACTTTCCACTGCCTTCACTTCCATTACATTTCATTTCTAGTTTTGACTTGCCAGGATTCCACTCCTTATGTTGTAATATGTTATTGCATTTACACAACACTTCTTCTTCAGCTGATGAATTGAAACAATTTATTTCTTCCTTCTTCATATTGTACTTTCTCCTGGAATGCCTTGGCATAACTATCCACAACTCATCAAGTTTCTTATCCCACTTCACACTTTCACTTTTTAGCTATTGATTTCTAACCTCTACCGTTCTTTCATCCTTAATATCCTTGAGGACATCTCCCTTAGTAACATATGTTTGTTGTCCCTGAACTTCAAATTCACTTCCATATTTAAGTTCCTTCAGCAAATATTGCAACAACTTAGCTTTCTTATAATATCTTTCACATTCTATATCATCATACCAATCATAGCATTTTGTTTTCATTCTACTTTCACCTTCTATCTCACTCATCATTTCAGACTTCAACTTGCATTTCACAATTTCAATTTTCTGGTTGCCTTTCAATACCATTTCCTATTCTTCACTCTCTTCAGATTTCCATATACCTGCATGCTTATTTGTATCATATTTACACAAATCCTCATATACAAATTCCTCATTGTACTTTCTCAATAATTCAAATTTCTTGATTGCTTCTTTTTCAGACTTATCATTGATAACAATTCCCTCATCACCACACAATTCCAATTTTACAGTCTGGGTGCTCATTCTCTATTTTGCTAGTCTATTTTCCAAAAGACTTAGTTCATGCCATAAATCTGCCAGCTCATTTGGAATTTCTTCCAAAATCTCTACACTTTCTTCTTCATTTTCCTTCCCTGCATTAAACATTAACCAGCCTTCTTTGTCTTGATTTCCCTCAATATTATCATCCTTCAGTAATTGATGAGCATCTACAAAGTCTTCAGTAGCAACATCCCATAGATGATCTCCTTTAGCTTCAGCCTTCCATAACTATCCAATATTTACAAAGTCTTCCACAGCAATGTGCAGTAATTGCTCCTTTTCCTTCTTCACAAGATTATAGAAATCTTCTTTCATCTCTTGAAAAAATGGAGTTTTTCTTTTCTCTTCTTCTATGACAACACAAGAGAATTGTCTTGCTACAGTAAACCCTACATTCACATACAAAACATTAGTTTTAAAATCATGAGATCCTAAGATCTCCCTGGACGGTCTCACCATCAATTATTTTAACTGGCTTCCATTGTCAGAACACTTCATCAAGTTCCTCTTGATTTTTATACCCACTTCATCAGTTTTCCCAAGAAAACTTTTTTATTCATGTTCACATGAATAGACTTCTTTCTGCCATACCATTTCTTTCTCAAGCCCAGCTTTCTTGAGCTCTCTATCATTCCTCAAGACTAATGATTGTGTTCTTTGCCTTTGCTGCAATGCAAACCATTGCACCCTCTTTCTCTTCATCACCCATCCATAATATTCATCTTCATTACTTTCTTGAATCAACTTCTCTAGTTTACTGAATCTTTCCATGATCTCAGCAAACTCCTTATCATTCCCCTTCTAACTTGTATTCTGAATTCCCTTCAGTTGAACATCCTTCTTCACTTGATTGTAGTCTTTCTCTATATTCCTCATGTGATCATGAGAAATCATCTTCCTTCCTAACCTCATGATAGTATCAAGAACCTACACTTCATTTCCCTTGCCTAAGCAATCTTCATAGCCATATCCAGTCATCTTTTTCTTTACTTGTATGATAGTTCCATGTGATTGTCTAGCATATTTTGAGTTTTTCAAACCTGCAGTCATACAACATTGGTTATTTTCAAAATCATAAGGCTTCAAGGCCTCTTTTGTTGTCTCAAACATCAACTCTTCCCACTGGTTTTCATCCTTCCAAGGATTCATGAAACCATTAGCTAGTCTCATGTCTTCATCCTCGTCACTACTCTCACCAAGAACATATCCTTGTTCAGGTTCACATAAGTAAGCCTCTTCCTCAGCACACATTCTATGCTACAACTCAGCTTCTCTGAGTTCTTCTTCTAGCTGAACTCTTGTATCATATCTCAGTTTGCTCTGTAACTACATCCACTTGATTCATTTCTTTTGAAGGACACAGCCACACCCTTGGTCATCCATATTTCTCTGTACAAATTATCTCATCACTTCCAGTTGCACTTGTATTTAAGCTAATTCCCTATCAATCTTATCCTGACTTGATCTTCTCTGGCCCTTTTCTGAACCTTCACTATGACTATTAGCAACCACAGTCTTCTTTCCCTCATGAACTCATCTTTGTTCATCATGGACTACAACCAATCCATCATTACAAGTTGACCCCAACAACTTATCGATAGATACCACACAAAGTCTTCTCATGCTTGGTCTTCCACTGGCATCTCTGTTGGTTTATCTTTTTTGATTGTGACTCCTATTTGAACCTTTTAGACAACCAGTAATGGTCGTCCTCTCTTTCCTATGTGGACTCATTATATTCCACCTTGTGAGTTGCAACCAACCTCTTCTATATTTTAAACAAGTACATCACTTGTTCCCAATCCCAAGTCGTCTCCTGGTGACTCTACTTCTGCTTGGCTCTTCACACAGAACCCCCTCTTGAGCACTCCTGCTCTCCAGCTTTCAAAGCTGATAGGTTATTTCTTTACAACTACTCACCTTTCTCGAAGAACTATAGTTAGTCTCCCTTTCCTAGCAACACACTTTGTTGTCTTGGTTCATTCACAATATTCTCTTACTTTCACCTACAAACAAGTTATCTTTTCGTATGAAATACAATAAATATTAAAACCCTTGACTCTTACTTCTTACCAGTATCTGCTTCAACCATAACACTGGCGCAACTGAAATTCCAAAGTTCTTTTCCCCTTCTTTAAGAGTTCTTTGTTCCCTTCTCTTTCACATCTTCCAAGCTATGATTCATTATCATACTTTCCTTTCAGCTATTTCCTGCCAAGAACACATGCATATCATCTTATAAAATCAAATGACAAGACCATATTCACTTACTAAAACTTCCTCAACCTTGCCTGGCTGAAATCCTTTTGCTATCTACAATTTCCTCTATTGTGAATTCTTCACAAGCCACTGCCTCCAAATATCTCTTGCAAAGTTCTCCTTTTTTCCTTCCTAAAGAACCTTTTCCTGCTCTGATACAAAAATGATAGTAGACCTAACATTAGGCCTACCCAAACCTCCTTTATCTAGTGTGTACTTTCCCCCTTTACAAACACTCTACAAAACTAAGCTTGAGCCCTTCTGTCTATTCAAGGTCCTCCTTCTTTAAATTATACTCTCTCTAGCTAAAGTTAGCTTCACTCCAAACTCAAGTGTTATACCTCTCTTCAAAAACTCAGAAGCCTATCCTGCTCAAGCCATTTAGGCACTTATCATCTCACCATATACAAGTCATATGTATGACTTCTTAATCCCTCAAGCTCTTTGTACACCTGACCTTCACCACAACACTCAGAGAACTAAAGCTTCAAATGTTTATTCAAGCTCTTGGTCACACCAAATCTTATGTTCCTATAGGCTCACTATAATGAGAAGAACCCCACTTCAATAGTTTGAGGCTTGTGTGTTGGATACTCCCTTAGGTTTATCCCTTCACACACATGACCTTAACTTTGGCTTAAGAGTAAAGGTTTTAAAATTTTGGCGCCTCCTTAAATCTTGACTTGGGTTTTTCGCCCTCATTCCAATGATACAGAAAGGTGCTTAGAACTCCCTCAAATATTCTTCATCTTAGCGCTTAAAACTCTTCCTTGTAACCAGGAGGTATGTGATCACAGCCCTACATTCTTGTTCCACTCTATGCCATTTCTCTGACTACGCATTCTGACCACCATGTCAGCCCTTTGACCATCCACATAGACTCTGGACTATTCATCATTGCATTTTTTCCCATCGTTTGATCATTTCCAGGAAGCACAACTACCATTCATCTATTGTGTAGATGTTTTCTATGACCTTTACGCACATAATATTAAAACCAACCTATCTCTGCCTAAATTCTTTGATATCAGGCTTGTACCAACCTTCTTGTGCTCTCTCTGGATCCACACTCCTCTTCTCATTTAACTGGATATGATTATCCTTTGTACATCGACTTAGGGTCGATGAATATGCTTCGTTAACTCTGCAATGTACAAGAAAAACCCCAACTTTCCCATTGGTCGACACTAAATGATCAGATCGCAAATTTCTACATAGGTGTTCGATTATATCATTAAGGAGTTTTCCCACAGTGCATTAATATAAAGCATTAACACAGTCCTTCCCAATAACTTCTAGCTCAATGAAACCAGAGCCCTGACTTTGCTATACAATAATCATTAATTTTTCAATGAACACTATAAACTTAACATCAATATAGGATTCATATTTCACATCCATAGTCCCATTGATTCACAAAAAACACAGATAAAAATTACCAGAAGGCATTTTCTATTTGTTGCTAACTATTCCATAGAAAAGAAAAAAAACCCTCAAATTTCCAAACCAATTTACATTCTTCATCTACAATACAGAGAGCCTCTCACTCTCTCTCGTCTACCCTCACTCGCCCTGTCTCTACCATCCATTTGACTAGGAAAACCAACTACTAACAACCTCCCCAAAAATAGAGGGATTTGCTATTTTTAGAAAAGCTAACTTCTACTAACTAGAAAAAAAATGACCAAATGGCTCAGTCTCCTCACAGGGAGATTTAGACTGCCATCTATTCCTATTTTGACTCAGAAATTGACAGCATACGAAACTGACAATAATTCTTCACTAAAATAAAAAAAACACTTTGAAAATAAAAGTCTCCCAAAAAAATTTTTGACTGCTAGCCCTCTTCCAAAGCCACAACATGTGACCAACTTGTCACATTGTTGGCCCTATCTTATATGCTCCTGCATCAATCATGTACATATTTCTTTAATAAAGGCACATGGAATACATTATGAGCTCTAACAGTAGGTGGTAAAGAAAATTTGTATGCTATTGGTCCTATTCTCTCCAAGATTTCAAATGGTCCATAGTAGTAGGGTGCCAATTTAGCACACATTCCCATTCTTAAGGAACTTCTTTTGGGTTTCACTTAGAGATACAAATGATCTCCCACTTGTTTAGGAAAATATATGAAATTATCTTACTCAAGCATTTTCGAATCTTGCTTGGCTAAGGAAAGATAGTCGGGAATGTTACCTTATGTTTATAGCCTCAAAAAGTGTTTCCCAATCCACAAGTATTAATTACAAGGGCTTAGGCTGATTTTTTTGAATAAAATATTGTAGAAAAATATAACATTTTTATACAATTTTCTGAATATATCATATTGCAAAAGTAAATGTGGTGATCAAAAGCAAAAATACCAAGTCACATATTAACACAGATGAGATAGAATAGCAATTGCTTTATTTCATTCCAAGAAATCAAAAGAATCATTCTCTTTACAAAATCCCTGTGGGGGTAGGGACCGAGGTCAAACTTAGATATCCCCAATGGAAACCATACAAAAGGACTCTGACAAGAAGTAAAAACTAAACTTTAAAATCTAGATCATCTTGCCACAGACTGCTGCCCACTTGACTCTACACAATATCCTTTATCAGTCATGAAATTTAATTCATCAACAGACAAGTCTACATAGACTATCAAAGATAGATCAACACCTATGAAACAAGCATCTGAATGATATGGTTCATCTTTGAACCTTGTTGTCTACAATAGGACCCTATTGTCATAAAAGAGAATTAGGCCTTTTAATGAATTGAAGAATGAATGAAAATTGAACTATCTCAATAAAAATCAAAAACAAACCTTAGTATGCTTTCTCCTTCTATTCTCCCCTTGTTATTCCTTCTCATTTGGATTTTATGCATTCCAAATTAGTTGAAGTAGTTCAACTACCTCATTTAGTCAAGTTAACTAAAACTCAACTAGCTTTTAGTTTAGGGGAAGAATTAATAATAATAATAATAAAGGGTCTTTTATTAAATAATAACTAGTAGGTGGGACCCCTTGTGACTCCCTTTAATTTATTAACAAAAATAAACATAATAGACCATCAATCAAACACATCCCTCCTTGTGGCTCCCATAATCATTTCCACAGTTTGAAATTTAAATATTAGTGATATTTCAAATTATATCAACATGTAAATATCCACAATATCCAAAAATATTTTGTTGTCCAAAACTTTTAGCAATCCACTGTCCTCGATAAATCAATAATAAAACATAATCAAAAACTATATTTTCCACTTTGAGAGACATTTTTTCCTTTGTTTCTACTATACCCTTTTGACTTCCCTGAATTAGTCTTAGGTTGTGTAGAACCTTGAGGCTTGATCTCACTAATGACATGGGAACTATCATCTCTTAAGTGCATACGACATGATATTGACTTGGTTGAGTCACTTGAAGGAGACGAGGGGGAAGCAATAGATTTTCCTTTGTCATGCATATGGTGGGCTTCGATTTTGAGTCTTTTACTTGCATGGGAGGACTGTACATGTGAGTGTGCAGGGGAAATCTGAACATTTGGGTTAACAGGTGGAGGAGGGGGAGGTAAAGACAAATTTGGCCAGTCAAGATGGTTGGAGACTGTTGGGTGAACAATCTCCTACCATCTGTCATTCTCGAGAACTTTAGGTTGGAAAGATACATGAGGGGGCACAGGGATACTAGGAACGTGATGGGGCTAGAAGGGAGGCCTCTCCAGCCTAGGCTGGACTATCCCTTGTCCAATCCAATTGAAAAATCCAGCTTGAAAGATATGGTTTAATTCTTGAGGATTGACATCGAAATGTATTGAGAATCTGGGCCTTTTAGGCCCTCTATTCAAGTTTCCTCGACCACTATTATTTCAGCCATGACTTCCTCAGTTGAAGAAGATCATCCTGTATGCAGCAATTATTAGCAACTAGATCTTAAACAGACCATACATGACATTCTCTTAATATGAAACAAAGTTTGTCTCATCAATCACATCAGACCCATGCAATCCAATCCATAAATTTATTTAATAATTGTCAAATGAGAAGGGGGTGAAATAGGGTTCATGGATATCTAAGGGGATTGTATTGAGCAAAAAAGTGATATCATGATTAGGAGTAAGAACATGATTACTACTCGACAATTCATTAAACAACTGATTGTGAAACAATACTAAAACATATCAGTTGTCATCTATCTCTGTGTTATTTTTTTAATGTTGTCATACAGAGTTTTAATTTAATTTTAGTGAACAGGGCATGCAAAATGAATTTGGGATTGTGAGTGGATTTATAATGAGCGAAAAAGTGAGAAAATGATATGGAATTATATGGATATTGTTCATAAAATAAATTAAATCAATCAACTATCATAAATTTGTTTCAAATTTAATCCAAAAAGCATCCACTTCCAAGACCCAAACATTCATTGTTCCTCAATTTCATACAACCTACTTGTTGTCTCAATAACAAATTAATTTCCCAGAAATCTTCAATTTATAACAGTCTGTGTATTATAACTTATGAAAAAATTTCCAATTCAATAGTACTGCATGCTCTAATGTTCATCTCTTTCCTTTTTAAAACAAACAAAACATGCACAACAATCTTTGTTATCTATGCCCAACATTTATCCTTGGTAATCAATAATAGACCCAGGATAACAATCATCATTGTCCTTTAACAAAAATGAAGCCCGATTTATTTACCCGCTGATTCCTTTTAAATCATGGACAGACTTAAGAGCATGTGCAAGGAATCAATCATATACGTAGGTATCTATCATACAATTTACACGATCTTGAATCGACAACAGCAGTCAACCCCAAAACATAACCACGAGCTTGATCTTTATGTGAATTAAAATGTATAGACTTATTTTTAAAACAAAGTATAGTCTGCACGATGATTCCCATAAGACGTATGAAGAGAACAGAACTAAATGGCATGCAGGGATCTCTGTTACAATTTGACAGAACCATGATCGGGATTGGTGAAATAATCATTCACCCAGACGTCTTATTGTCTTTAAATGCAATCACAGTCATGTTTGGATTAAACACAGTCAAAGAGACCATAATCGAATAGAAGGGTAGATCTCGGACGGTAGGAACCATATATTTTATTTCTTCTCTGTTCACAGAAAAAACACACAGAGATTTGACCAAGAGGATGGAGCCCATGCCTTTAAAATTTCCACAATTCATTAAATTGATAACCCAAAACTTGACAAACCCCAGAAGGTTCCCAAGGAAGGTAGAGGCAAGTCAGAGTCCAAGTCGGGCTCTTTAAAAATTAAATGCAAAGAGGCAATGAAAGCATGCTTGTATTTTTATTTTTTTTAACATAGAAAGATAATGGTCTTTCATATCCTCATATCCATTTACCATCAATTAACAACCATAGGCCACAATATAATCCTAAAAAACAAGAAGCAGTGAGCCATGCTCCTTTTTTTTTATTTTAAACACAGTCCTTCGACTTATAACTCCAAGCTCCTGACAGAATCATAAGTGAATGCTCATGTGGAGAATGAGCTAACCAATCCAGACACACACAGATGTCACTAACACTTTTTTGCAAAGAGGGTTAATTTAAACAGTGATGGGTACATGAAAACACAGAGAGATAATGCATCTTTCCAACACCCATGAAGTCAATAACTATCGAAAACAATTGACAGTGAGGCCTCATAAAAGTCGTCTTTATAGCAGGGGTAAGAGGAGTAGGCGTGAAAATTCTTCACAACTCGTATCCATTCAATACATACATATGCATGTATTAAACATTCAGGGCCAACCAAGATTGAACTTGTGGAAAGATTCCAGTGAAATGGCAGTAAAAAACGGGCCATCAACAACAACTCGGGGCTTATACAAAAGAAACACACCACTGCAGATTGACGCATTGCAACTTGGATAAAGATTACAACAATGACCAAGAGGGAAAGGAGTTGATAGCCACTAAAATACAAACTGGGGGTTAAAACCCTTCAACCATAAAACACAAAGCTCATTGCAACATTGTCACCATTATTTCATAGAGAACCATCATAAAAAAACAAGATGACCAATAAATAACCAATTCACACCCATTACTTCGCTTTCAAATGCCAACATTTCACAGTAATCATAGAGAACCCAGAACACAATATTTGCAGACAGTCAAAAACTCAAGAAAACACAGAACCCATGCATTCATGAGCCACCATTTGATTCATAATATAGAGATTCCATCATGGATGGAAAGCTAAGAACCATACCTGTGAGAAAATTGCTTCAATGACAAACTGGTTGAGTTTTCCTCTTCCAATCCTAAAAGCACGGAACTTTCACAACCAATAGAGAAACAATGCTAGGGTGGCGGGCACAAGGGAGGTTTGGAGTGACATGTAGTAAATGCACATTTTTTCCTTACCTAGCCTTATTCAATTCCATGTACGAGCCATCCCACTAACATAACATCCACCATTAACATCAAACCATATCCAATGCTTAATTCAATGCAATATCCATCGTAAATATCTGATACCATATCAATTGCAAAGTGCGCTACTCGAGATATATCATATCTATACGATAATCACATAACTCCATAACTCCTTATGATAATCACATTTCAACGTTACTATGTGTGCCTCCATTCAAAACTTTAATAAAAATTGCATCATTCTTAAACCAAAACACATAGCATAATAGTTAGTTCAACCATTTCACAAAGGTTTATTTCCATAGTTTTAGAACTTTTCCATAGATGTTTTTTTTTTTTTAATCAAGCTCCCATTTATTATCTTTTGCATAATCATATATGGATAAGTAATCAATGTGTGAATTATCAATAAAGGTTATAACATACATAACAAAGCACCTGTAAACAACATGATCCTCATACCCATGGAATTGTTCTGTGTCGCAAGTAAATACCAACAGCATTTAACAATAATGCATCAACCACCCATTTATCACATCAAATGAAACCAAGACTGCATCATAAACCGCATAGGACTGTGTAGGAAAATTCATAACAACAACAACATATGAGCGTAACATGTCTATCCTTGCTCCTCTAGTCTACAAGGGGGTCCCACCTACTAGTATTATATTATTATCATAATTAAATAATAGCGCTTTAGGAATCATTTGCGGGTGGAATTCATCATTGCAATTTTAATCGTCAACAAACTGGTGACTCCACTGGGAAATTTGTTTCTAACAGATTAAGAACTCAAAAAAAAAAAATTGTAGACCATGTAACATCAGATCAAGAAGATATATATCAGAATGATTATGTAACAAGGGGAAGTGAGCAGATTTAAGGGGAAAATGACTAGGAATTCGGGAATAACTCATGGAAAGTGTTAATTATGAGGAGGTTTATCCTTGTTAGCATAATCATTCGATTAATCATATCAAAGCGTTCTTGACTTCAAGGAGAAATATTTTTGTTTTTATATTCTCTTTTGAATCTTGAAGCTGATGGAAGAAAAGGAAAGCAAAAGAGGGATAAAACCAACTATCTTATAAAACAATAGTTGAAGCAGATAACAACTTCAATGATGCTTTCAAGGGGAACATCCTGACAGTTGTGTAACCTGATTGTTATTGATTAACAATACTTTGCAGAATAACATCATTTTGGAAAAATTGATCCAACATTTTATTTTGACAAAAAATAAAGACAAAAGAAACAAAATAGCAAAAAAAATGGCATAGCATAAATGAAACAGCGGAATTGAAATAAGCATAAATACGATAACAGAAATATAAATCGAAGCAAATAAAACAAACTATAATAAAAAAAACATTCCATACAACATTAAAACTTGTAAGTTGGTTCCACCTAGTGTTTTAAGTGGGAACCGTTAGTGTTGTAGGAAAACAATAGCTCTTATAAGTCCTTTAGGATGTAAGAATTTTCTCCCATGACAAAAGGGATCTTAAAAGGACCCAGCCACAATTTTTGGAACTTTGAATGCCTTCCTCTATGAGCATGAGTTGAATCCCATAGTAGTACCTTCTCATTAACTTTAAATTTGACATCCTTGACACTTTTGTTGAAATATCTTTTAACAGTCTGCTATCTTCTTTTTATATTATCCAAGGCAAACATCCTTTGCTCCTCTAAAGCCAAAAGTGCATTCATTCTTTAAGAAACATCAGAAGAATTTAATTCTTTGACCTGTAGCAATAACCTTAGAGAGGAAAGTTCCAGCTCAGTAGGAAGAATGGCTTCTTGACCATAAACAAGATGGAAAGGAGTGCAACCAATGCTCACCTTGGTGGTAGTGTGATATGTCCAAAGGGCGTAAGTGAGAAGAGTGTGCCATTGACGAGGCTTATCTTCAATGAGTCTCTTGATAATTCTAACCAGATTCTTGTTGGTAGACTCAGCCTTCCCATTACCTTGGAGATAATAAGATGATGAGGTAAAAATTTTAACCCCCAATTTAGCTAAAAATTGGGTCAGCTTAGCAGAAATAAAGGAAGGACCATTGTCAGTAATAATTTCTAAAGAAAGACCAAATATGGAAAAAATATTAGTTTCAAAAAAATAAATCATGTGCTCATCCTGTGAATGCTTAAGCGAAACAGCTTCATTCCATTTCGTAAAATAGTAAGTAGCTTTCAAGATAAAAAATTGCCTTGCTAAAGATGGAGGATTAATAGGACCAATAAATTCTAAACCCCATTTTGAAAAAGGAAAGTCAGGGAGGACAGGTTGCAAAGGCATAGTAGAAAGACGTTCTTTCCCAGCAAATGTCTGGCACTTTTCAGAAGATCTTGAAAAAATATAAGAATCACGAAAGATTAAAGGCCAATAGTACCCTTTCCTGATAATCTTAAAAGCAGTGGTTCTAGTAGAAAAGTGACCTCCTACATGAATAACAGAATTCGAAGAACCATGAGTCTCTTGCAACATTTTATGTGCTTTCTCATTGTTCACACAGCGAAGTAACATACCATCGGCAAATCTTCTAAACAAGAAGTCTCCTATAATGACGTATCTAGCATATTCGAGGCAAAGCCTTCTTCTTTGATGAGTGTCTAAGTTATCTGGACATTTTTGATTTTGCAAGTAATAAACAAGATCTTTATACCAAGGATGTTCAGACACAGGAAGGATTTGATTGTCATTGTAAAACAATTTTGATAGAGAACTATCTTGTTCATCAATTTCTTCACTCATTGCAGCATGTTGAGCTAAGTGAAGGCCTAAGTCACATCCCTTTATAGTTTTATAAGTCGTAATGGTTAGATCATGCTCATGAATCTTGGCAAGCTAATGTGCAAGCTTTCCTGAAAGATAAGTCTGTGATAGAAAAAACTTGACAGCAGGTAAAGGGACTTTTAGCAGCGTATGCTTACCTAAGATGAAGTGGTGAAATTTTTCAACAACATTAACAAGAGAGAAAGCATGTTTTTCAATAAAAGAATATTTAAACTCATCATATGACAAGCTTTGACTCATGTAAGCCATCGCTTTTTCATTACCTTGGTCATCACATTGTAGGAGGATAGCAGAAATTGCTTCCTTTGTGGCATTAGTATATATCATAAATTCTTTATCAAAATCCGACTTCGCCAAAACCGGTGTGGAACTGATTTCTTTCTTGATTCCTATGAAAGAATTTTCGACATCATCTGTCCAAGAAAATGAATGATATTGCTTAAGAAGATTGTGAATTGGCTTGACCATTATAGCAAAATCAGGAAAAAAACTACGAACAAAGTTAATAACACCCATAAAGACTTGAACCTCCTTCTTGGAAGTAGGAGCAGGAAGATTTAGGATAGCAGCAACCCTTTCAAGATATATGCTTATTCCTGAATCTGAGACAATGTGTCCAAGGAGCTTTCCCTTGGTAACATCGAAAATAGACTTAGAAGGATTTAAAGAAATGCCAAATTTCCTACATCGCATGAGAATCTTTCTAAGATGACCGAAATGATCTGATCGGTTTTTAGAATACACAGTTAAGTCATCAAGATAAATCTAAATAATTTTATCGATCAAATCGTCAAAATCTATTTGCATATCTCTTTGAAAAGTGGCACCTGCATTAGATAATCCAAATGGCATACGTTCATAAGTGAAAGTGCCCCAACGAGTAATAAAAGTGGTGTGATATCTATCTGTCCTTTTCACCTTGATTTGATTGTAACCATAAAAACCGTCAAGTAAGGACATCATATGTGACCCTGCCACTTGTTGCAAAATCATTTCCATATTAGGGAGAGGAAAATGGTCTTTAACACTGGCCTTTTTCAATGCATAAAAATCAATGCATAATCTGATCTGACCGGTTGTTTTTTGAATGGGAACCAAATTAGAAACCCACACAGAATATTTAACAGGGAAAATTATCCTAGCCTTCAAGAGTTTTTCCAACTCCTTTCAAATAGTTGCTTCCAGTGTAGGGTTAATGGGTCTTTGTTTTTGCCTAACTGGTTTTATGTATTCTTTGATAGGAATGGCATGTTGTATAATAGTAAGATCAAAAACACGAAGATCCTCATAAGACCAAGAAAAAACATCTTGAAATTCACCAAGCAACTTAGTGAACTTCATTTTTTCTTCATCAGAACATTGGACACCTATTTTAACATTCTTTGGACACTCAGGTGTTCCAATGTTCAAGGAAATGGTTTCACCCACCTTCCTTTTCGACTCCTCTTATTTATGTTTTTCTTTGTCGCCTACATCACTCGATGAAAATGAACTTTCTGGAAGAGTCAAGCCCTTAGGAATTTTGTTATCTTCCATTGATATAATTTCCTTAGGATTATAAGGTTCATTTTGGATGAAAGCATAGATGCTCTGATCACTAGGGAAGACCTGCCATGACTCTACATTGTCATGGATATGCAAAAAATACAAATATTGAAATGTGCAATCAGGTCTTTGTGCCAAAAGTTGTTGAGTTAGAGAGGCTGCAAAAATAGCTAACCTGTCAACCATTGAATTCAATTCCCTTTTAATATGAGTGATGTTGAAATATAGCAAGTTCAAGATAAGTGCCCAAACAGTTTGGGTGTAACATTTCATTAACTTGTTTCTAGGAGAATATATCTTACATACAAGGTTTACAACAAGTTTGAAATCCCCAAAAACTGTAAGGTGACCACAACCTAGATTATAGGCATTTTCAATGCCTAGCAGTAATGCTTCAAATTCAGTGACATTGTTTGTGCAAGAAAACTCTAACCTATAGGTAAAATTATGAATTTTACCCACAAGAGAGTACAAGATAATACCAGTTATTTTTCCTTCATTGGAGCATGAACCATCAAAGTGCGTATGCCATATCCCATCCTCTATGTCGATTTGTTCCAAGGCAGTGTTGTCCCCATCTGTGAAGATGGAATACACTCCTAGGTCATCCTCGATATAATTCACATTAGGATGTGGGATGATTTCTATGTAAGGTGAAATTCTCCCCTCCTTTAGGATTATGATGTTTTTACCATTCCGAGGAATGGATAAGTGTGTCTCGTCGAGTGAAAGGTATCCACCTGTCAAATCTTTCCAATCTCTTCCTAATATGATCGAGTAATTACTCACTGGCATATCAATTACCGGAATATTAAGGATTGTCCTTATTTCAGGATGTGTGCACAAAACCAAAGTCACGTCCTTGATTTCGTCTATCATCGTTTGTTGTAAACTATTATAAGAGAGAAAGTGTTATCCATAATTTTGGTCGTCATGATGATGTAATGATGATGGAAAAATCAGGCTCTTCACTAGAACACTTTCCTGAGCAAAGTTACCTTTGTCTCTTTCCAGAAATCATATTTTTAAGGGAGGTTCGCAGGCTACCTATATATTTGTCTGCGAGAATGCATGATTCTCGCAGGCTACATTAAGCTGAGGTGTGAGAGGTTCGCACTGTACCTAACTATCAGGGTGCGAACATCTTCTAAAGAAAGGAAAAAGATAAATTCTCGAACCTTCTAGAAGGGAATCTTCTAGAAGGATGAGTTGGTATTCGAATGGTTATCTAAGTACTGGTTTTCCTGATATCTTGGGATCATTCCTATCCAAGTAACTAATCTATTCTCTCCTATATATTGAGGGGAATTCTCATGGAAAAGGTTAGCAGCAAACTAGCAAGAGATTTATTGGAGAATTAGTGTAAGATTGTATGAAGGACTGATGCTACAGCAACTAGAGACACCAGCAAGGTTATCAAAAGTGGTTGATCTTCTTCATGCATGAGCAAGTGTGTGTGTCAGAGCTAGGAGCCATCGAAAGGAGACTTGCAACATCAAGGATCAGGTTGTAATTCTTGCTTTCTATCAATTTAATACAGTAATATTTCCCTTTCCCATAAAGCTAATGTCACTTTATTACATAACTCCTTGATCATATGTATAGATTAACTGTTGAATATATTGAGTTGTTTTCACTTCAATGGTTTGAGTTGTTCTGGTCTTGGCGGCACAAGAGCATTGGAGCGAAGCTTGGAACAACAGAGACCCAAGGAAGTGATCATAAGGTATGTTCATGATTCTAGACTCCTAGTTCATTCAATAGTCTAAATCTAGGGAAAGAGTATTATTCTGTCCTGTTTTGTTCTAGATCCAGGTGGATCTAGGGAGATCGGTTTGTGTCCGCACTTACGGATTAATC
>JZKD02S2246911.1:418012-432857 GCA_000966675.3 Picea glauca
AAGTAATTGCTATGTTTTTAAATACTGGAAGAAATCAGATATGGATCATATTAATTAATTAATATCATTTGCAAAAGACTAAGATAGCTAAAGTAGTCATTAATCAAATGCAAATTGATAACATAAACATGAAACAAAAGATTGATATTATGAAAGCTAAAGCTATAGCAGAACATCAATTTCTGTCTCAGTTTCTATTAGATATCCATTATCCTGGTTCTCCCACAAGCGAGGATGATCCTTATTACAAAAAATAATAAGTATTTAAAGGTTTTCCACAGGGTAAAACCTCCCTGTGGAAGTTATAAAATTGTTTACATGAAATCTAGGAAGATATCCCAAAGTTATCTAAACTAGGAAATTAAAATAAAAATAAGCATCCAAATATCCCCTAAACTGCCCAACAGGTCCCATGCAATTCGAATTCACCTGAAAAGGACCAAAAATGAACAAATTAGAAGGATCTTTTATTAAAAAATTATAGAAAATTTAATTCTATAGACTAGCTACAGAATCATCTGATTCTGTAGCTGGTCTAAATAAGGTACAGAATCAATATTCAAATCGATTAAAAAAAACTTTTCAAGATTTCAATTTAATTGACATCAATAATCATTTGAAAATAAACCATTTAATTTGAAGTTGTTATATCATTCAAAACTAAACAAGATCTGAATCAATGAATGCCTACATAGATAGGCGTACTCTGTTTCTTGTATCACCACAAAATCGAATGAACAGAACCATAATCTAATCATCGTGAAATCGTTTTGGTATCAATTTGGAATCGACACAATCAAAACAAACCGCATACAATCGTTATGCTATCTCATCAGCAAGGGATACGATTGAAACCAAATAAGATCGTTATCAAATCATTATCACTGTGTTACATAGCCACGAATAGATTAGTTCAAACTGGTGCGAAAACCAATTTAAACAAAATCGTAACAGAATCGATTGATTAGCAACCGAATTCATAATTTGTTATTCCAAATTGGGCAAATAGGATTGATCGACTTTGATCAAAACGAAATCGTTCCAATCGAACGAATCACAACTGGGTTTGACCAATTCGTTTTACAATTTTAAAACCAGACAGAGCAGTAACCATAATCAGGATCCAATTCCTAAAAATGATCAAACTAACAACGATCCGATCAAGTGAATCAATCGGCTGGATTTAACAATAGTCATCGTTCCATAATTCGGCCGTATTTGCACAGGTTTAATGAGATCACTGTTTTTATAAAAACAGAGTATTTCTAACCAAAATGAATCGAACAAAGCGTGGTACTTCTGATTTGGAAAATCATATAACACAGCATATCGTAACAGGTACCCTCCCGAAAACATTTACCAATCCTAGCATACAAATTATGACGAGATCGAATCGGAGCAAAATCGTATTCTAAATTGAGCATAAAAACTTGCCGTGCGGAGTAGATACAAAACGAATTGTATTGAAAACACACCATTACTTTCGTTACTTTACTCAGACAAACTTAGCAAATGAAATCCAAACGAATAATCATTCAAATCCAAAAATCTATGAGCAAATCATATACCAAATCGAAATTCCTTCTATTTTTATCAAAACGAAACCATGTACAGGATGATCACCGAATGACTGAGGCATTTGAATCTGAGCTATTTAAAAACTGAATTCAAACCATTACATCAAACTAGATTATTTACAAAACAAAAACGACGTCAAAACCATGTATGTATAGCGACGAGGCTGCATTGATTATGCCAGTTTGGAATTTACAATAGCCATGGCTGATTCCACGTTTTTGAAAAGGATCGAGCCAGTTGTCTTTTGCTTTTTATCTGTTGCTTGGAGCTTGGCTTTTTGACTGGTTAGGACTGCAATTTGATCTTCCAGTGATTGAATCTTTGATTGGAGTATAGGTACATCAATGTAATATCGTTCTAACCAAGAATCGCATTGGTCACAGGGTGGTTGTGTAGGTTTAGAAAGAGCAGGCGAGGGTTTGGTCAAATGACCGAGGGTTTCACGAGGCAATTTAATGCCAGGGTAGCTAGGGTCGTTCTTCAGGCAGGGGGGAAGGTTTGATACAAAATCATAAGGGGGATCGGGACATAAACCCTGCGAGTAGGGGTACTCGCTGGCCAGAAAACGCTCAATATCAGAATCAAAATCCTCACTTAGGATGATAGGGTTGGACTCGGCAGAGGGTTTCGGTTTATTTCTGGCCATCCATGAAATGAGCCGGGCATTCCTTTTACCCTTAGCGTTAGCAGTAGGGTTTGCCCTGGGATTTTTGCTCATAGGCTTTTTAATAGCCTCTGCACTCTTATTTACAGTGTCGTGTAAGTCAATAGGAGGGTCGACCGAGGGTTTAGGTAGTAGGAGATGTAAGGGTACAGGCGGTTCAGCCTTGGTTTCAATTACCACAGGTTTATCAACCTGTACAGGGTCGGTGTCCTCAAAGCCATTACGAGCGATGAAAACCCTCCAACTATCACCATGCAAACTCAAATGATAAACAACGAAGAGCTTAATAAGCCCATGGTGGAACAGGTTGCTGTCAGGCTTGTGCCTCTTAAACTTTTTCGACATTTTATACAGGCTCTGATGAAAGTAGAAAGGCATGTTTAGAGGATACCCTATAAAAATCATCAGCAGATGCAGGTGGTAGAGGAACACAAGTTCGTATCAACCTTCACAGGTCACGAACTGCTTGACTAGCATTAATAAATCATGCCATCGTGGTTTGAGCATAGATATGGGCATACATCTGTCACAAGAGGTGACTTTGCGCGATAGAAACATCAATGTCCATGGCACTTCCTCGTCCTTACAATTCTTAAACCAACGCTGTCCTGAGGCAGGTAACCCTATAGATGAGCTGATAAACTGTTCATTGATATCTTACTGCATGTTGCCCACCTTGTCTCGACAGCCATAGAAAGTCATGGAAAACTGTCGTGCTACACAAAGGTTAAAACCCTCAAATCGTTTCACGAAGGTAAGCCATCCACTGTCTTCCAAATCTTGGTGGGCATTGTCAAACATTAACAAGGCTTGGTTGACATTGGGCTCGACTCGCATGACTGGTGCCATGGAGCCGAACACATGGTAAGGGAAGGGTTTTGATTCACCAACACGCACAGGAGCAGAGCTACCTGAGATAACAGAAATGAACGAGCAAAAGGGGTAGGCATAAATGCAAGCATGTGAAGGTGGTGGAGTCTGCCATGCAAAATATTGATTATCCAAGTACAACCTCCGATTTACATAGTTGTTAACTCCATAATAGTAGTTCAACCATCGAGTCATGTGCCCAACAATTGAAGTCAAATGTGTATACCAATGCGCGCAAACGTTATGCCATTGTGTTTAAACACCCGACTTATAAATCAAAACCAAAATCAACTATGTGCCAATGTATCAATTCATATAATCAAAAGTTTAACCAAGGTGCCAAACGATATTCATATAGTCAACAAGCCAAAAGTTATGAAAAGATTGACATACAGATTATATCATATATATATAAAAAATTTAATCATAACCCCTATGCATTTTCATAGAATCAATGATCAGGCAAGTCATATAAAGTGCAAATCCAAATATTAATGCATTGCAAACTCAATGAAACCCAGTCATATAATCAATATAAGAATGTCCAATGAGTATAGTTCGAAAGTCCTTCCAGCTACATAATGATAAACAAAAGGTAAGCACAGTAAGCATATCGATAAAAAGATCATGACAGTTCAGATAGTGATCGAAATGTGACTTCGAAAGATTCAGTTTTCACGCTTACAGTCATGAAAACAAAACAAAAATAAGTGTGTAAATGTCGCAAGAAAAGAAAATGTCGTTTATTTGAAAATTGCGACAAAAACTTGATGTTTGCAAAACATAGGTGTAGGTAGCTTATAAGATCATAAAAAAAAGGTGAATTGGCTACCAACAAAACTGAACTTTAAAATTGGGATGAGCTTGCCACAGACTGCTTCCCACTTGACTCTATACAATATCATTTATCATTCATGAAATTTAATTAATAAACAAACAAGTCTACACAAACTATCAAATATAGATCAACACCTCTGAAACAGGCATCTGAATGATATGGTTCAGCTTTGAACCTTGTTGTCTACAATAGGACCCTGCTGTCATAAAAGAGAATTAGGCCTTTTAATGAATTGAAGAATGAATGAAAACTGAACTATCTCAATAAAAATCAAGAGCAAACCTTAGTATGCGTTCTCCTTCTAGTATCCCCTTGTTCTTCCTTCTCATTTGGCTTTTATGCATTCCAAATTAGTTGAAGTAGTTCAACTACCTCATTTAGTCAAGATAACTAAAACTCAACTAACTTTTAGTTTAGGGGAAGAATTAATAATAATAATAATAAAGGGTCTTTTATTAAATAATAATTATTAGGCGGGACCCCTTGTGACTCCCTTTAATTTATTAACAAAAATAAACATAATCAACAATCAATCAAACACATCCCTCCTTGTGGCTCCCATAATCATTTCCACAATATGAAATCTAAATATCAATGATATTTAAAATTATATTAACATGTAAATATCCACAATATACAAAAATAGTTTCTTTCCCAAAACTTTTAGCAGTCTGTTGTCCTCAATAAATCAATAATAAAACATAATCAAATATTGTATTTTCCACTTTGAGAGGCAATTTTTCCTTTGTTGCTGCTATCACCTTTTGACTTCCCTGAATTAGTCTTAGGTTGTGTAGAACCTTGAGGCTTGATCTCACTGATGACATGGGAACAGTCATCTCTTAAGTGCATACGGGATGATACTGACTTGGTTGAGTCACTTGAAGGAGAGGAGGGGGAAGCAACATCTTTTTCTTTGTCATGCATATGGTGGGCTTCAGTTTTGAGTCTTTTTCTTGCGTGGGAGAATTGTACCTGTGAGTGTGCATGGGAAATCTGAACATTTGGGTTAACAGGTGGACGGGGGGGAGGTAAAGACAAATTTGGCCAGCCACAATAGTGGGCGACTGCTGGGAGAAATATTTCCTGCCATCTGTCATTCTCAGGAACTTCAGGTTGTAAATATACATGAGGGGGTACAGGGATACCAGGAACATGTTGGGGCTAGAAGGGAGGCCTCTCTGGCCTAGGATGAACTATCCCTTGTCCAATCCAATTGAAAAATCCAGCTTGAAAGAGCTAGTTTAATTATTGAGGATCGGCATCGAAATGTATTGAGAATCTTGGCCTTCTAGGCCCTTTGTTCCAGTTTCCTATGCCCCTATTATTTCAGCCATGAATTCCTCTATTGAAGAAGCTCATCCTGTATGCAGCAATTATTAGCAACTATATCTTCAACGGACCATACATGGCATTCTCTTAATATGAAACAAAGTTTGGCTCAACAATCACATCAGACCCATGCAATCCAATCCATAAATTTATTTAATAATTGTCAAATGAGAAGGGGGTGAAATAGGGTTTAGGGATATCTGAGGGGATTGTATTGAGTGAAAAAGTGATATCATGACCGGGAGTAGGAAAACAATTACTACTCAAAAATTCATTAAACAAATGATTGTGCAACAATACCCAAACATATCAGTTGTCATCTATCTTTATGTTAATTTTTTATCGCCATCATACAGAGTTTTAATTTAATTTTAGTGAACAGGGCATGTAAAATGAATTTGGGATCGTGAGGGGATTTATAATAAGCGAAGAAGTGAGAAAATGAGACGGAATTAGATGGATATTGTTCATAAAATAGATTAAATCAATCAACTATCATAACTTTGTTTCAAATTTAATCCAAAAAGAATTTACTTCCAAGACTCGGGGCTTAGACAAAAGAAACACAAGACTACAGATTGACGCATTGCAACTTGGATAAATATTACAACAACGGCCGAGAGGGAAACGATTTGGCAACCACTGAAATACAAATTGGGGGTTAAAACCCTTCAACCATAAAACATAGATCTCATTGCACCATTGTCACCATTATTTCACAAAGAACCATCATAAAAAATCAAGATGGCCAATAATTAACCAATGTGCACCCATTACTTCACTTGAAAATGCCAATATTTCATAGTAATCACAGAGAACCCAGAACACAATATTTACACACAGTTAAAAACTCAAGAAAACACATAACCCATGCATTCCTGAGCCACCATTTGATTCATAATATAAAGAGTCCATCATGGATGGAAAGCTAAGAACCATACATGTGAGAAAATTGCTTCAATGAAGAAATGATCGAGGTTTTCCCTTCCAATTCTGAAAACGCGAAGCTTTCACAACCAACAAAGCAACAATGATCGAGTGACTGGCACAAGGGAGGTTTGGAGTGGTGTGCAGTAAATGTGCGTCGCTTCCTTACCTGGCTTTATTCAATTCCATGTACGAGCCATCCCACTAACATAACATCCACCATTAACATCAAACCATATCCAATGATTAATTCAATGCAATATCCATCGTAAAGATTTGATACCATACCAATTGCAAAGTGAGCCACCCGAGATATATCATATCTATACGTTAACCTCTTTCCATAACTCCATATGATAATCACATATCAACGTTACTATGTGTGCCTCCATTCAATTCTTTAATAAAAATTGCATAATTCTTAAACCAAAACACATAGCATAATAGCTAGGTCAACCATTTCACAAAGGTTTATTTCCATAGTTTTAGAACTTTTCTGTAGTTTTAGAACTTTTCCATAGTTTTTTTTGTTTTTTTTTTTATCAAGCTCCAATTTATTATCTTTTGCATAATCATATATGGATAAGTAATCAATGTATGAATTAGTAATCAAGGTTATCACATGCATAACAAAGCACCTGTAAACAACATGATCCTCATACCCATGGAACTATTCTGTGTCACAAGTAAATACCAACAACATTTAACAATAATGCATCAACCACCAATTTATCACATCAAATGAAACCAAGATTGTATCATCAATTGCATAGGACTATGTAGGAAACATCATAACAACAGCAACATATGAGTGTAACATGTCTATCCTTGCTCCTCTAGTCTACAAGGGGGTCCCACCTACTAGTATTATATTATTATCATAATTAAATAATAGCGCTTTAGAAATCCTTTGCGGGAGGAATTCATTGTTGTGATTTTAATCGTCAACACCACTTTGAACTCTCTATGAGTTCTCTTGCTATCTGCATAGCTCTTTTGTTTGTCTTGAGCTACCTTTAGATTATGCCTTATCTTAATCATTATTTGTTCCATTTCCTTCAGCAACTCTGGTCCAAGCATGATTCTATCTACTGGACTATCCCAGTTGATTAGAACTCTTCACTTTCTACCATTTAGAACCTCAAACTAGCTCATCTTTAATGATTCATGATAACCATTGTTATAGGAAAACTGGTAGATACTCTTCCCACTACTTGGGTTGATGCATAACATGCATCCTTAACATATTCTCTAGCACTATATTCACTCTTTTGGTCTAACCATCTATTTGAGGATGGTAGGTCGCGTTAAACGCCAACTACATTCCCAAGCCTGCAAACAAGCTTTTCCAAAAAATTGAGGTGAAATCAACATCTTTATCTAAGATTATGGTCTTGGGAAAACCATGCAATATGAAAATTTATTTTATGAAAACATTAGCAACATATATGGCCTTAAAAGTATATTTAATAGGGATGAAGTGAGTTGTCTTGCTCAACTTGTCTACTACAACCATGATTGCATCATGTTGCTTCACCATCTTTGTTAGAACAATAATAAAATCCATGGAAACAGTTTCCCATTTCCACTCTGGAATAGGCAAAGGATGCAATAGACCTACAGGATGTCTGTGCTCAACTTTTACTTGTTGGCACTCTAAAAATTTAGCAATGTACTTGGCAATGTCATGCTTCATTCCAAGCCAATAATACAACTGCCTTGTTGTTGTTACCATCTTTTGATAACCAAGGTGACCTAAATAAGGTCTTTTGTGGAACTCATCCATAACTAGATGTCTCAAATATGTTGAAATAGGCACATACAGCTTGTTGTTATACAACATCAGATTATTAGCTTCAAGTTGGTATCCTTCATATTTTCTCTCCTTGGGTCCTTGTTGTATCCCTTCTTTTACTTGATCGAAGAACTCATCTTCTTGCAAGAGGGTTTTAATCCTTTGCTTGATGTCAGACTCTCCCACACTTGTTTCTACCAAGTGTATATCATGTACACTCTGGCTAAGTGCATCTGCTACTCCATTTTCCTTTCCTTTGATGTGTTTGATTTCAAAATCAAACTCACTAATTAGTGCCATCCACCTGGCCTATCGAGAATTCAACCTTGGTTGATCGAATAGGTACTTCAGACCATAGTGGTCTGTCATTAAAACAAACCTTCTCCCTAGCAAATAATGTCTCCACATCTTCAGTGCATATAAAATCGTTGCAATATCTAAATAGTGAGTGACATACTTCCATTTATACTCATTTATCTTTCGTGATTCATAGAAAATCACTTGCCCTTATTTCATAAGAACTCCTCCTAGTCCTTCATCGCAAGCATCAGTGCAAACCAAGTAATCCTTTTCAGGGTCTGCAATCTTTAGAACAAGGGCAATAGTCAAAATATGTTTCAGTTGCTAGAAGCTAGCCTCACACTCTTCTGACCATACAAATTTCTTCCCTTTTATTTGCAATGAGGTAATGGGGTTACCGATCTTGGAAAATCCCTTTATGAACCTCCTGTAATACCCAACCAATCCCATGAAAGATATCACTTTTACATTCATGAGACCTGTCCAATCCATGATTTCCTTAATCTTTTCGGGATCTAATGCCACTCCTTCTGCTAAGATTATGTGGCCTAAATATTGGATTTCCTTTTGAAAGAAATCACATTTGCTAAATTTAGCATATAGCTGGTGTTCTCTCAATACTTGTAACACCATATTGAGTTGTTCTTCATGCTCTTATTTAGTCTTGGAATACACCAAGATGTCATCCATAAATACTAATACAATATTGTCTAAATATTTGTTGAGCACATTATCCATTAAACACAAGAATGTGGTTGGTGCATTCGTAAGCCCAAATGGCACCACTACAAACTCATAGTTCCCATACCTCGTTCTAAAGGTTGTCTTATGGATATTCTCATCCTTAATTATGACTTGGTGATATCCTGAACTAAAATCAATCTTTGAGAAAAATGTAGCTCCTATAAGTTGATCAAAGAGATCATCAATCATGGGAAAAGGAAACTTGTTCTTGATGGTCATCTTGTTCAATTGTTTGTATTCAATACACAGTCTCAAGGTACCAGCCTTCTTCTTCAAAAACAAGGTTGGTGCTCCCCATGGAGATACACTCGTCCTGATGTAAAATTTATCCAACATTTCATTCAGTTGTACCTTCATCTCCACTAAATCTGGTGTGCTCATTATGTAAGGTACTTTTGATGTTAGCACCGCTCTAGGTACAAGATCTATAGAAAAATAAAGATCTCTCCTTGGAGGTAGTCTAAGAACCTCATCTAGAAATACATCCTTAAACTCCCTCAACACGGGGTGATCTTTAGCCCTTAACTCATTTCCTTCTATTGAGTTAAGAACTTGTATAGCATACAAGGGACACACTTTTCGACTAAACTTCTTAAGCTGCAACACCGATATTTCCCTTATTGAAATTGGCTTCTGAATACCTTGCAAAATTCTTCCATTGCCTTCTTCATCATCATATTCTAAAGTTTTCTCATAGCAGTTTAATTATTAGGCAGCTAGCCAATCCATGCTCAGTAGTATGTCATACGATCCTAGGGGTTGGATATTCAAGGTTGCTCGTGTATTGAGTCCATTTATCTCAAATGAACAAGATTCTATGACCTCAACCAGTTTTCTCTTAGTTCATGTGGCTAATTGAAATAACCATGCTTTTGCATGTTTCCTCCTTTGTAAGGCACGTTCTTCAACAACTTGTGGTGAGATATAACTAAGATTATATCCAGGGTCAGCTAAAATAGAAACAGGTTTCTTGGTAATTATACCTTCCATCTCTACTATAGAAGGTTGGTGGTATGCTTGTCGATTCTCCACAACTTCATAAATCCTTAGCACACTTTTGGCCACATCATTGACTATGGTTGCTTATTGCACATGATAAAATTTCTTGCTATCATGTTGTCTATGAGGACAATCGCTCAATAGGTGTGGTTCTCCACATCCCCAACATTGTAGAGGTCCTTTCTTAGGCTCCTCTGCTCTTTCTCTTACTTTCTTTGTTGGTTTATTTCCACTTTGATATGGGAAATTATGTTGGTGTACACTTTTTCTTGGATAAACAAACTATGCACCCTTCTTTGATTTCTTGTATGGAAGTGACCTAAATCGCTTTTTTTGGAATCAACTCTTATCCTTCTTTTTCCAATCCTTAGAATGTTCTTACTTATGCTTATACTGATCATAGCAACACTTGGTCTTCCTTATAGTGTGCTCCAATGTCTTCGGTTTTTCAAACTCATTTTTTTCCTAGTAGGACTATGGTAATCCAATGAGAAAATGTTGCACTCTTGCTTTCTCATCCTTGACATAAGGAACATACCTCAACAACTCCATGAATCTTTTAGTGTAAGAATCCATGGTAAGTTGACCCAACTTATGCTCATGGAATTCCTTGATTTTATCATCATAATAATTCTCCGATAGGTATGCCTTTCAGAATTATTTCTCAAATTGCTTCAAAGTCAATTTGCTTTCCTCAAACCCTTTGATTTCCTTGAGGTCTTCCCACTAAATGGAAGGTCCTCCATTCAAAGTAAAAATGGAAATCCTTTCCTCGGTATTCTTGGAGTAATTGTGTACCTAAAAATACTTCTTCAAACCAAACAATCATGCATTGGCCTCTTCTCCTTTATTAATTTCTCCAACAAAGGTAGGCAGCTTATCCTTCTTGAATTATTTAGTTAAAGAACTCTAAGAATGCCTTCTCTTCTTTTTCCTAGGAACACTTGACTCTATTCCAGTGTTGGAAAACTCTACCAAAGTAGTACTAGTCTTCCTGCTAGATGACTCCATGGAAATGCTTCCACAAGATCTTCCCTTCTTGGCATCCCAATGCCTCTTCTTTGAAGAACTCTTTCCCACATCGTTGTGAGCCAATCCGTGCTTCTGGGCATATGAAGGGGTTTTCAACCTCTATGATTGTTGTAACTTTGTATTACCAGGGCCTTGTTGCAGATGCTTCTGGATTTCATACAAGCTCTACAGTAGTGTTGCATTCAATTCTACATGTTAGGCCCAAGCTCTCATAAGCCTCTCATCATATGCCTTTAGGCTTCTAACAATGGTCATCAAATCTGGAGGGGTCTCTCTGTCCCTCCATCCATCATATTCCTCGTCTTTGAGATGCGAGGTATCTTCCATGTTGTGCTGCACCATTCACCTGTGTATGCCTTCCAATAAGTCCTACGTGTTGAAACAATAGTCATCATTAGCCATTATATCAACAGTTTAAAACAAGCATACTAGGAAACATCAAAAAAATTCTAAATAGTTTTAGACAGCCTTGGTGACCCATTCAATACTAGCGTTTGAACTCTGCTCTGATAGCACTATGTAACACACCCGGCCCCCTAAACTTCTCTTAGCCTGGTGGGATGTTAAAAGTTCCTCTTTCACTAATTCTTCCATATTTGTATTTCAATATCATAGATAGATTATGATCATTGAGAGATTTCCAATGACTACAACCACACCCAAATCCGATCTCGGGATATAAAGTTACAGCCTCCCAAAGTTTTTCAAGCTCTCTCCATCAAAATCCTCCTTACTACCATGTGGCTTCTTACCACCCAATCCATCTAATGTGGCACTATCAAGGCACCTTCCATTCAACCCTACTAGACCTCCAAATTAACGGTCTCGATTGTCTAGGCCAATCTTCATCGTCATCAGGGTTCTACTCCTACAAAATCATGAGTTGTGCCCAACCAACAGTTCTGACAACAAAATCACTAGCGAGTTCAATACTAGATCTGTTGGCTCTCGGTGTGCAATATACAGTGACTATGATCACGTCGACACCCCCAACTAGCATGGTCATTAATGTCTGCCCCACCAATTATTTTCTTATGTTCAGTAGGTGGGTCCTTCACATATCCATGACTGAGATTTCATCTTGCCTCTTTGTTGACCAACATTTTTTAGTTAACCGTAAGCCCCTTTTTATCGTCGATCCATTCTCTAGACCTTACTCTAGGTCCCTACTCTCCAACCTTTGATGAATGGATGGGATCTAACAATATCTAGATCCGATGGTTTAGATTGTAATCGAAGATCTAAGGGATTCCATCCCCTCCGAGACCACTCCTGTCCCATCAACCATTTGACTGGTGACACCTATCACCCCTAAAGGCATGTTGGCATGCCATGTCACCCTGACATCATCATCTCCCTTCCTCACTTAAACGAAACCTACAGTAATCTACGGTGGAAAATTCAATCTTTCCCTTACCCCAATCGACGAATCTCATTCCTATTCAAAATCTTCATCATCGGTGGCACTCTTTGAAACCATCATCCAACTTCGCCAACCTTCTATACCTCGATGATGATGCAACTGGTACCAATGGTCCAGATCTCACCGAATTCACTCGCGACAAATCGGTGGTCCTCATCCTATCTCCAAGTCTGCATCATCGTTGGACTTCACTCAATTCCTAGCACTCAATCGCTCCCAACAGCGATGCCTTACTAGATGAAGGGATAAGATATAATTTCCCTACTATCTCAATGACTATAAACCTCCTTAACTCAACACAAGGTATTCTACTGGATATCACTCTAATTTCAAGACTTAGCCAATTTTTGGGGTTCTACAAGATCTTATTAGACCTCTAGGCGTTCGAACCCTACTCTGAGATTGTCAAAGACTTCCTAACTTCATCAAGAGGAATATTCTTGCATATCTTAAAATATTTTCACTTAAAATAGGTGGTATTCTCAGGTCTTAAGGTTTATTACCCATATTGGTACCTCCTAGAGTCTAAGGCCTATCTAGCATCTTCCAAATGAAGATTTTGTCTATGTCCTGCAAAATTTCCTCTCAAGGATTGGGGTCCTCTCTCTGAACACCAGGTGCTCAAATCCACACACAAAACTTTGGATTCCAGGATATCCAAATCACTCTTTAAGTGAATATTTTGTATATGTCTTGCAATCTTTCCTCCAAAGCTGCAAGGTTTCGAAGGACACAAACTACCCCTACTTATTTAGTTTCATGATTTATCAAATTAAGCAATTACTATTGCTAGTACATTCCATTTTAATCATATGTTTAACTCATCATTTACAAGCATTCACATTTCCCAGTTATTCAAACAAACACATGTTTAAATCATTAAAACACATCAATAGATCGCATTAAATACTTATATGTTCTGGGAAAATGTCTACGGCGAGCTGACTGAGATAGGATTCCTTTCCTCCCAACCTTAGGCCATATTGTAGAGTGCCTTCCTATAGTATTCCACCCCCATTCCAAGCCATGATATCACAAGGGAATGATTCAGTTGGTCTTTCCAACTCAGATGATCCAAGAAGGTTACTCTCCTTCCTCCATTAACAACAGTAAATGTTTCCCCCTTTCCACTGAGCTAAGGGCTTCCATAGGTTTATGTTAAGCCCTAATATTGGCTCATTACCCCTTAATTGGGGCATATTACATAGTAATGTTATTTCATTTATGTCTACTTTATTCCATTAGTTGTAATTATACCTACTAGTCTCCTATATATACCAAGGAGACATTTTCATTTGGAATCATCTTGTACTTGAACATTTATGTGGGGTAAAAGGAGGTTGCCCCCTCGAAGAGGCTTATTATCTTAAATTATCTCTTTTTAAAGGCGTTGAGTACTCATTCTGAGGTTTTTCTATGCTATATTGATATTTGGTTCTTAACATATGGTATCAGACCTCAAGGTCTTGGGGTTTCGCTGCTACATCTGAGACACCGTGGCATTTTCGCTATAACTTTTTTCTGTAATGTTTTAGACCCTGAACTCTAGAGGATATTCTCATAAATTAGTAAGGTATCTGTGGTAGCAATTTCAGTTTCTGGTTCATCTTAAATTTGTATATACACCCTATGGAATATAGGGTATCTTACTAGTCCTATTGACTAGTCTCAAGCAGGTGTTCCGGGTAAAAAAATCGTAAATTCTTTCTAGAGTATCCAAATTGAGTGAGACTAGTTGCATTGGATAGTGGACAGCCTATAGTAGTTCTGGTACGAATTTCAGAATTATATATCAATCATTTTGTGCGGAGTATGCTATACAAGTGAGATCTCCTGGAAAGGCCAAAAATCAGCAAGTTGTGGGGAAGTTACTGTAAATTCCACTTGGCACATCCAATTTTTATCAAACTTGTGGCATTGAAGAGAAGAAATATCAGAGACCTACAAAAAATAAAAGTTCACACTTAGAAGAGATGAAATTTTGGAGATATAATAAAAGGAAGATTGTCTGGCAGAACCACCTCAAAATCAAGGTTTAAAGTGATACTTGGCCAACATGCCACCAAAAAAGGAATGTATACACCAAATAAGCCTCTAGACAATCCTACTTGGACTCTTGATGAAGGTGAAGAAATGCGTAGGGAGATAAATGATTTACAAACGAAGACAGTAACCAATATGAACTACAAGAGATGATGGATTCAATAGAAGCTAAGTTGGATACTAAAATGGATGGTTTAAAAGGGGAGATCATGGAAGGATTGAAAAATTTCCTAATAGAGAGGACACTTGAAAGTGAAAATGTATCCCATGAAATTCATGATGAGGACACAAGGAAGGTGA
>JZKD02S2246911.1:436623-449286 GCA_000966675.3 Picea glauca
GGGGAGGGGCATGTTAAGCCCTAATATTGGCTCATTACCCCTTAATTGGGGCATATTACATTAGTAATGTTATTTTATTTATGTCGACTTTATTCCATTAGTTGTAATTATACCTACTAGTATCCTATATATACCAAGGAGACATTTTCATTTGGAATCATCTTGTACTTAAACATTTATGTGAGGTAAAAGGAGGTTGCCCCCTCGAAGAGGCTTATTATTTGAAATTCTCTCTCTTTCAAGGCGTTGAGTACTCATTCTGAGGTTTTTCTATGCTATATTGATATTTGGTTCTTAACAGTTTATTAGGTATTTTATCAACTAGATTTCCTCTGCAAAAGAGAGTCCCTTCTCTATTATACAATCCCTTGGTGACCTCCCCTTACCAGTGTCAGTTTTTTTCCAATAAGTACCAAGATACGACCCTTTATTTCTCCAGTCTAGATCTATGTCTTCTCTATTTCAATGTGATCATCATTTAATTGGACAAGATTCCTATTTTCTTCAAGGAAAACTCTCCACTTTCTTCTTCTCTTCAATCTACGCCAATGAATTCCTCTGTTCACTGCACCCTTGAACGATGATCTCGTTGCTCGCACACTCTTCCTTAGAGTATTATTTTCTTCATGCACTACGTGTTATGTTCTCCCCTAATACCACTCTAGTTGACCAATTGTTCGGTGTGTTTGTGCGTCTCTCCTCTGCTCTGTCCATGTTTTATTTCATTATTTCTTTTGTCCTCCCTTTTTCTCTCTTGGTGATGTTTTTTCACTTTTTTCCTCTCCCTCTACCAATTCTTGGGACTCCCATGGATTTTTTCAAATGTGGCCTACTGTGTAGATTATGAATTTATGAAGGGGAAATTCCATGGTGTCCTGCTGTCAAGTCATTCATTTTACCCGTTTCCTTCTTCAAGGGGCCAAGACTATCAATAGTTATTAACTACCTCAACAACCAGTCTTGTTCCTCGTAATTGGTCATGTGGCTTCCTACTGATCTAGGTACGTTGGTAGTTGTGAGTTCATGTTTTCAAGCATAAGATATATTTCTAAGCAAGCTTCTTTTTTTTTTCAATGAAAACATCTCAACTCCACCTCACCAACCCACTTCATCAATTCCACATGTGATATCATGGCTACTACTCTCAAGGATTTTCCCTTCTCAGTCAATTGTTTGGTGCTTTCATTAATCAAAACATGATTACAAGCTTCATAAACATAATCATATAAATTCTAAATCATAATTACAATCATGGTGGAAAACAAGGCTTTACACTAAAGATGGATCACAAGTCAAAGATGGCACAAACATCAAATTAGGCTCACAGATTGAGAGCCCTTCATCAAATATAACATCTCTAACAATTTCATTGGAATGAGGTTGAAGAAGTCTATAACCTTTTACATCTTCAGAATATTCAACAAAAATTTGTTTCTCACTTTTAGGCTATAATGCTTCATTTTTCTTATCGGGAATGTGAGCCCATGTTTCACTACAAAACACACTAAAATGGCTTATATCTAGTTTAATTTTACTCCATGCTTCTTCCAATGTTATATTTTTTAAATCCTTTGTGGGAGTGCAATTTGACTATGTTATTGGCACAATTAATGGTTTCGAGTGAAAAAATGAAGACTTAATCCTTTAGATTGGATCATACAATTTCTCATTTCTTTTAATGTGAAATTATTTCTCTCAACAACCCCATTTTTTGTAGTGTATATGGAACATTATTTTACATTTGAATGCCATGTGCAATGGAACAAGTTGTAAATTTGTTGTTAGCATATTCACATCCATTATTGGTTCCTATCTTCTATAGTTGATGTCTAGATTATTTTTCTACAAGGGATTTGTAGAAAATTTCATCTCATAAGTTTTAATAAATAAGGCCAAGTGCATCTAGAGAAGTCATCAATGAAATTAAAGAAGTATTTGAACCCATAGAAAGAAGGAGAAGGAAGGAGACCACACAAATCACCATGAATAAGATACAAGGGGTTCGAGGCATGCCAAGAGGCATGTTTGTCAAAATTGTCCTGATGATTTTTGTTGAGAACATAGCCAACACAAAAACCATCTCTTTAAAAAATGAAAGGAAGACCAATCACAATATTTTGATTACATAGCTACTACATTGAGCGATAATTTAGGTGACCAAATTGTTCTTGCCAAAGATTTATCAAGTCATCGCTATGAGCAATAAAAATTGGTGGAAAAGATGATGAACCAAAGTTGTCAACTATGTACAACTTGGTAATAACATCAACAATTCTAATACCATCAACAATTATAGTTGCTAGGACATGATTAAGATCTTTTAAATCCTTGATTACAACTTGGTGATGTGAAAATTATTTTGTTTTACCTTCACCTCAATGACTGATTCAATATACTAATACAAGATTGTAGGAGAGACTTGGAAAACATAATACATCATTAAAATGACCATCATCTAGCTTAATTGTTCTAGACCCTACAAAACTAAGAGATCTATCATCAACAACAAATATTTTTTTGGTGTTACATTCATTAAGAGTAGAAAAATAACATTGAAGGAAAAACTAGAAGCACAAAATGCATGTCCATAAGAAGAAGATTTAGAAGAATAAGAAACAAGATTGATGTTGTGATTCTTCATTGTTGCTTCTAAGGCCTTCGTCTTCTTAAAACATTTGGACTCTGAATTATCATCTTTCCCACAAAAATTGCAATGTCTCTCGGTCTCATTACTTTTTTATTTTGTTTCTTTGTCACCATTGGGAGTAAGAGCTAGCTAAGAGTGTTTTACACCCTTGTTTTGCTTATTCTTGTGAGGATGTTTCTTTTTTGAATGCTTGTTTTTATCCTTCTATTGGGCCACTAAGGCTTTTTTATATGTACTTGTAGTGTTGATCACTCTGATATGCAAGAGTTTATCTTGCACTCTAATCAAAGAATCATAAAATGGTTCAAGATCAAGTGGTGTGTAAGTAGCCCCTAGAGCTTCTCTGGTGCAATGAAAGGTAGATGCAAAAACATAATTTGCACTACCAAGCTTAGCAAGAATAGAATATATCAATTGATCATCTTTCTTTTATATATTACAGTCTTCAAGTAAAATTTAGAGTGTTTTGAACTTAGATAGATCATCTTCAATGCAAGAGAAGTCATTGGGATTTTAAGAAATCAATTGGTTTTTGAGTTGGTGGGCTCGAATCTCATTGCATTTACTAAATACGATTACCAACTTTTTCCGAGCATCATCTAGTTTGTCAACTCCTTGAAAGTGAAACTGTAAATCACTAAATATGGTCATTTTGATTAATCCATGTGCTTCATCATTTTTATTATTCCATTTCGAATTGTTTGAGGTATTACTTGGGATAGTTTTTTTTCCCAAGGTAATTTGGTAAAGTCTTTACTTCATAGTACATCATCCATATGGGATTTTCATGAGAAATAATTTGAACTAATAAGTAAAATATCACTTGGACTAGCCATATTAAAATATCCAAGCAATATGGCTTCAAAAGTAGAAATTGGCTATCTAGATGGAAATCTCTTGAAAAACTATGTCATTTCTAAAAAACAATGCTAAAAACATACTATGAATGTCAAAGTTATGCCATTTTTAATAAAGGCATAAAATATAACCAAAGTGTCATGTGGTAGTTAGAGGTTGGCCCACATGGATGTCTAAGAGGTTGTTGAGTAAAAAAGGTTGAACTTCCTTCTCTATCTTTGCCTATAAACTCACTTTTACAGATAAGTTACTTTACATTAAGTGACCCACTTTTATGAAATAAGTGAGAATCACTTTTACTTTATAAATTAAGATTGCATGCAAAAAGAATCTTAAAAAAAACATTAAAGTTACTTTGTAGTGATTCACATTTATAATATAATTGAAATGAACTTTAAAATAAAGTTATATGACAACTAAAAGTTGCATGATTTTTTTCAAAAAGTAACTTGATGAAAAGAAAAACTTGAATGAAAGACCTTTTATTTGACAAAGTAACTTTCAACCAAGTAAACTAATGCAAAATATATAATAAATGTTATGAAGGAGGAGGGGGGCATAGGGAGGGATTTTTTTTAACTAGTTGCCTCGAAGTACATGCTTACCTTAAAAACCTTTGTTTTTGTTTGCAAAAAGACTTGAACACATCCACACACAAAAATAAGTGAAATTTCGAAGAAAAAAAAATCCAAAACTTTACAAGATTGGGGTTATATCTCAGTTAGCCTAGCCAAAAAAATGCAAGTTTTATCTATGTTTTGAGTTGCTAAGATCACATAAAGCGCAAAGAAAAGAGCATATGCAGAAGAAGAAAAAAACATTTTCTACTCTATTTCTAGTTTGTCAAGATCATACAAGGCACATGACAAAGAGAATACGTAGACCAGAAAGGGTAGAAAACTAGGAATATAAATAGAAAAACTAAAAAAATAATATTGTGTGTGTGAAAACCGTAATGAAACTTTATACCTCTATATCTGAAAAAATGATCGTATCTTGGGCAAATGGAAATATTTTTGGGTGAAACAAAAAGTGTTTCCAACTTAAAGCAGCACTCTAGACACAATGAAATTTCCCTATTATCCCAAAATTAATGCACATATATAGTAGAATCCATAAATCCTTTGATGTATGTAGCAACCAAGGTTCAATATCTCAATCCACAATGAGAACGAGTCTTCAAACATGCTCTAATACCATATTCGATAAACATAGTATTTCCAAATAGGTCAAACACCTTAAGAAACTAGTCACACACACAGATTGAAGATCAGTACACCATAGTATTACATGGTTAAAACCTTCAAAGAGAGAACAAACCATGGTCCCAACCAATACTACCACTTGTGGCAATATATTAATGAAAAATAAAAAAGGTTTTACATATGAATTTTTCACAATCAATCATTAACAAATGACCCTCCGTACTCTTTAAATAGACATAACCAATTGGGTGTTAATCCATTGATCAATATAGTCATTAGTATCGAGGCGAATATGGACCGTCAAATCACTTTATGTCTAGAACATATTGTGACCATCAAGTTACATAACTACAAATTCATACTAAGGAAACACACTAAAGAAACATACGTTACCTATAAACACACTAGACTAAGTTGATCTTAACTAACTCCTAAGTGTCTAAATATCCTAAAATTATATACATGGATAAATGGATATTTGTTCAAGGTTGAACTAGATCATATACGTTGTTGTTACATTAGAGAGGATGAAGTGTATTCTATTTTGGATGCTTGTCATGATGAACCATGTGGGGGCGACTTTGCTACAAAGAGGAAAGCCTAGAAAAATCTTCATGAAGGGTACTATTGGTCCACACTACACAAGGATGCTACAAAATATGTAGCCCGTTGTGATGAATGCAAAAGGATGGGAAATACTACAAAGAAAGGTGAGATGCTACTACAACCACAAATATCAATGGAAATATTTGAAAAATGGGACTTGGATTTTGTAGGACCCATTAACCCACCATCCAACTAGAAAGACATATACTAGTCTACATAGATTACCTAACAATGTGGGAAGAAGTCAAAGTAATGAAGAATGTTAAAGAAGATAAGGTGGCATAATTTCTTTATGAGTAAATCTTTACAAGATTTAGGGTGGTTATAGAAATTGTAACACATCAAGGACCTTAATTTACATCCAACTTCATTGAAAGCATCGTGGAGTTATGCAAATCTCACCATAGGAAATCAATGGCTTGTGATCCATAGGAAAATGGGCAAGTAGAGGTTACAATTAGAGAGAAAGAGAACATCCTAACCAAGATAATGAAGAAATATAGAAAAGACCATTAAAATATGTTAGTAAAAGTAGTATGGGCATACAACACAACATGGAAAATAGCTACAGGGTTGACAACCTATGATTAGGTTTATGGTAAGGTATTCATACTCCTAGTTGAATTTGAAATCAAGACACATAGGACATCTCTAGAATTAGGTCATGATCTCTATGCAACATGGAATAAAATGATATATCAACTCAATGCACTAAACGAGATAAGATAACAAGCCTAGTTTCATACTAAAGTTATCCAAAACAAAGAGTCAAATGGCATGATAGATATATCAAGACAAAGAGGTTCAAGGAAGGAGACTGGGCTTTAATCTATGATTCTAGGTTCAAGTATTTGAAGTAAAAGTTGAGAACAAGATGGCTAGGGTCATATGAAATTTATACATGTTTTCAAAATGGATTAATGAAAATTGGAACCAAAGACTAGGTTAAAACTCTTCTTTTAGTAAATGGACACAAGCTCAAGCTACACAAAAAGCAATAGTCAAAAGATGAGTTCATTTCAAGATTTCAAGAGAAACATCTTTCTCTCATTGAAAGCATTCCTACTATCAAATCAATATAGATTCTTTACCATACCATCTCACTATACACACACACACACACACACACACACACACACACACACACACACACATGACAAGTTTTGATCTGTTAAAAAATAGAATAATACATCCTTAGGGTGAAAATCTCTTTGAGGCACCTTCATGTAGAATAATTGAAAACTAAGCAATTAGCGATTATTTTTCAAAGAAATTTTTTTTTTTATTCTGGTTCATTTCAAAGAACCTCATATATGTGAGAAAATGCACATGGCTATGGGATCATTCCAAAACAAAAAAATTGAACCAAGATATACATAGTGAATCCCTCAAGAGGAAGCATCCATGGAGCAATGGGTAGCACTTAATTATTTCTCTCAATTTTCTTCTTCATGTACAATGAGGCACCATGTCCTTTATTTATAGAGTAGAGGCTTGCATGCAAACTACTCTTTTATTTATAGTTCACTAAACCAATAACTCAAATATTCTCCAAGTTAATATTACTTCAACCTATGAGAAACCTTTCATAATAAGGTGGGATTTGAACTTATCCATGCTTACATTTTATGAAAACTTGGATCTATAGACCCACTTGCAATGAACAAAATTACATCCTTCATGGAGAGGAACACGATCTCAAGTGTCATTTTTCATTAAGGAGTCCATATCTTCTTAGATAGTTGCTTCCCATTCAGGTTGACCACTTGTTTCTTTATAAACCTAAAGATATTCTAACCCAGTGTACTGCATTATAATATCTAAACCACCTATACATAAATGAAAGCACATCTTGCAAGGATCTGGCATATCACCAACTAAAATACCAATATCTAACCTTGTTTTCTTGACCCATTTCAAAAGTAGAGAAGTTGGAGGTGGTGTATCATGTTAGACAACATAGGTATTCCAACAGAGGACTAACACTTCCAGTAACTAATCACACAACCAAATCAAATATCAACACATTGATGATTTTATGTGGTAAAACCCATGTGGGGAAACATCCATGGCCCCGGTCAATGTGTCCACTTGGAGTAATTTATTAATGCAAAAGAAAAATATTACGGAGAGGTTTACAGGAGAGTTTCTCATAATCGATCATCGGAAAATGACCTTCCATGCTCTTTAAATAGAGATCATGGACCAATCGGTTGTTAAGCCATGAATCAATGTATCCATTAAGATCGAGGAGAATATGAGATGTTGGATCACTCTATTTCGGGAACATATCGTGACTGTCAGATTACCTAACTACAAATTCATACTAATGCATACTAAAGAAACACACTATGAAACATATTTTTACCTAATGACACATTAGACCAAGTTGATCTTAACTAACTCCTAAGTATCTAAATATCCTAGCATGCCCCCTTAAGAATAACTTGGGATAGGATTGAAGGATTTACAAAGGCAACATAATAGGAGAAGGAAGGAGGAATTAGAGCCTATCCCCCCTAAATGACAACTTCCTGAGCTCCTAACATAGATCAAATTTTGGAAAACTTTGCTTATGTAAGAGACTTTGTGAAAATGTCTACAACTTGATCTTTTGTAGGGAAAAAGAGCACCTCAATAACTCAATCATGAATGAACTTTCTAATGAAGTGCATGTGTATCTCAATGTGTTTGTTGCGTTGTTGTTGAACTGGATCTTTGGCAAGCTTGATGGCACTCTAATTTTCACACCAGAGGCTGGTCAGATGTTGTTGATGAAATCCAAAATTTGAAAGGATATATTGAAGCCAAAAGGATTCTTGACTTGCATTAATCGTTTCTTGGTACTCTGATTCTCCTCAAGAAAGAGAAATAGCATGTTGTTTCTTATAGGCCCAAGTGACAAGTCCTAAACCAATGCTAGAAACATAACCTGCAATAGACTTTTAATCATCGGGGTCACCAACCCAATCTAAATAAATGAAACCAACCAATAAAGGAGTCCTGCCTAAGTTGTAATGTATCCCGAACTGAACTGTGTCCTGGACATACCAAAGTATTATTTTAGTTTCTTTCCAATGGATTTCATGGGGTGGTTGCATATACCGATAAACAAGACCAACAACAAAGGAAATATCAAGACAAGTTTGAGTCAAATATAAGAGCATGCCAACTAATTGATGGTACAAAGTGGCATCAACTTCAGAAGAAGTACATGTGGCAGCAAGTTGGAATCCAGACTAGAAGGGAGAAAGGGCTAGTTTGGAATCTTCCATGTGAAAGTGACGAAGAAGGTCATAAGCATACTTAGACCAGGAAAGAAAAATTCCTTCCTTGGTTTGCAAAACCTAGAGGCCAAGGAAATATTGCAAATAACCTAAGTTAGTCATTTCAAATTTCTTCTTAAAGCTACTTTTCACATGGTTTAAAAGTTTAGGGTCACTACTAGTGAGGATAAGTTCATCAACAAAAAAAATGTATTATGAGATGGCTTCCTACTTTCTTGGTATAGACATTAGGGTTAGAATGACATATAAAAAGCTGGTATCAAGAAGAAAGTTGTCCATTTTGGCATACCAAGCTTGAGGAGAGTTCTTAAGACCATAAAAATATTTCTTAAAGCAGCAAACAAGGATGGAGTCATTCTAGACATATCCATGAGGTTGTTCCATGTAGATTTGTTCTTGCAAATCCCCATGCAAGAAGGAGGATTTGACATCCATCTAATGGAACTCCCATTTATGTGAGGATGCAAGGGCTAGAAAAATGTGAATGGAATTCATTTTGGGTACAGGGGAAAAGGTTTCATTATAGTCAATGCCTTCAACTTGAGAGAACCCTTTGGAAACTAACCAGGCCTTGTTCCTTCCAACCATTTCCTATTGATCTGGCTCGGTAATTTTGATTAAAGATTTTCTTAACCAATATTAAATATATTCCCTCATGGGGGCCACTGTGATCTCATGCCTTGTATTTATCTCGAAAAAATCATTCTCCATCTCTCTCAAGTCCATGCCTTATTGGTGCAACGTGTCATCTACCTCATCATTTTTGTTGATGTATCTGACTAGCCACCTTTCGACTTCTTCTTCAAGGATTTATATTGTTTCGATGAACTTGCTTTCCCATGCAAATTTTAATACACTAAGTTGGTATAATAGTTCTTTTGATGAAAGTATTGCATCCATTAATAGGTTCAGGCCATCGAGTTCTTTCGTGAGATCAACCAGTGTAAAGAATAAGTGACCTCTTTTGTTCTTCAAAGAATTTAGTCCACTTATCATTTCTCTCAAATTATGTATTATCTTCAACCAGCATGCATCAATTTGTTTCATCCAAATATTTGAAGGAATGTTTTGCTCTCTTCTATGGATATCACTCAAGCTTGAAACTTTGGCAGAGAATGTACCCACAACATCCTTGTAGAAACCTTCATCATTCTCCAGATCCTTCTAAAGACATTCTTTGAAATTTGTAATTCTTGTTGCAAAGTTAGTGGAATTTTGTGCAAGTTCCCAAATTTATTGAATCAAATCTATTCTTTTATGGATCTCATCTCCAACATATTTTCTTATTTCTTGCAGTGAGCTTAATGAACCTTTACATTTTTTACTACTTTCTGGGATATCTTCTAAAGTGATTGTTGGTTGAATTGTATTCAAAGGTTCTGGAAACAAAGGTCTTGAAAATAAGGTTGCCTCTAATTATTTTATTCTTTGTTTTAATTCCAAATTTTCCTTTTCCATATTACTGAAAGACTGATTTAGCGCTTCTCCAGTTGCATCATGGAATTGTACAATTTTGTATGGTGCAACCCCGTCGAAATCAATTGTTGATTTCCATTTCTTGGATGACTTTTAATTTTTTGTATTAACTTTTTCAATTAATAATTTTTTGGATGCTCGATTGTAGGCCATGTGATGCAAGGTTACTGTTGGTTGTGGAGCATGATTATCTTCCTTATTCATAGGTTTGTTTCAACCATGCTTGGACCCCATTCCCTAATGAGGGGGTGTGGAGGGGCTTGCCCCCCACAACTGTCGCCAAGGGGGTCCAGTGGGGGCAACAAAAATTTTTGTAGCCCCCCCCGAGTGGGGTATTTGGGGGTAGTGCCCCTGAAGCGAAATATTGGGAAAATTTGCCTTGTAAAATATTGTAATTTCATAGTCAATCTAGACTGTTCATTATAAGGTCGCAGATTTGACGATATAAGTTAATTTAGGGATTTTTTCCCTATAAGGCAACCCTCTTTTATGAGGGAATTGTATTTTGTTTGTGTATGAGTGTGATTATTGTATTCTGAGAGAGTAGATTGTGAGAGAAAGAAGAGGAAGTTACAATGGGTGTGTTGTAGGTTGTATCCCTTCATTTTGTTGGATAATAAAAAGGAAGGACCTGGAAATTTCTCTGGTGTACTTATGTCGCACTGGGTGAACCACATATATCTGTGTCTCTATTGTATTGTGTATCTTATGTGTTTTATTTCTGCGTTTGTCTTATTTTATTACTCTGCGATCCTATTTTTCTAATAGTTACAGACTCCTCTTCGAATATCTTTGGTTTCTGAGTGACAAGGGCTTTGATGATTTCTCAGGTTTCCAATAGTATTTGCTCAGACCAACTGGGTTCTTTGATAAACTCATCCACATCCATAGCTCATGGGATTTCTTGGGTTTCAAGTAAGCCTAACCTTGTTTTCTATGTATCCCTTTTTCTTTTGGAAGAAGTATACACAATATGAGATTTTTTAAGATTTTTCTTTGGTGGGTCCTTATCACTTCCATCGTCTGAAATTTTGATCAGTGTTTTCCTCATCTCTATACCACTACTCCTAATATTTGTTCTTACCGGGGTACTCTTTTCAGACACAGTTGGTGAATTGGGATTTTTATCCACTACTTCTCTGTCATGTCGTCAGTATCCTTCATTGGTACTGATTAATTCCTCAATGTCATTTAAATATTGGTTGGTCAAAGTCTCAAGGAGATATAAATTATCTACACCTCATTCTTTAACCTGCTCAATTTTGGTAAAATAAGAAGAATAACCAATTGAGGCCATATGTGTGGTAAACATATATTTTGGGTCAAAACCCTCAACAAGTTCATCTTATTTTAATTCGAGTTGGTCAAGATGACCTACAAGTTCATCCAAATGGGATATGTGTTTTACAATGATTTCTCCAATTTTCCAAGGCAGGGGGATGAATTGATTCTTTCTCTTCCCGTTGAAGAAGTGAGCCCATGACTTCTATTGTATGCAAACTTCCACAATAAAATGCATGTATGATACATAAAATGGGAGAAGGAAAGGTTTCTCTTCACACCCAAATAACCTTGTAATACTGAAATCATCAATGGTCTTGAAAAATCCTTTTCCCATGAGAAAAGTGGCGTCTTTGAGTGATAATATCAATGTATTAGGGACAAAAGCTAATTTTTTAAACTCTAAAATAAAATTGTTGTGAACTAGGTAAAATTATACTGAGCTTTATGCCTCCACAAAGTTGAATACCATGCATAGACTAGTTCCATCTTAAAATCAATGCTCCTTTCCCTTGGCAAGTCCTCAAACACATGACAGTATGCTATGGTGAAAATGAGGTAGGATGTCATATAAAATTTCTAGGTCTTTTTCAAATTACTTAATTGAAATGAAACTTCGCTATAAATAATGTGGCCCCAATCTATGATGGCATTTTCATGTAGAGAAAAGTGAAGGGCATAGATCATATTTATTGGTACAAATGTCATGGATTCCAAACCAATGATACGAGAAAATAATCAAGAAAATTCCCTATATGCGTATTTCAAGGAGATTACCTCAATATTGGAAGCAATAGTGTTATTGTTTGGGTCAACCGGATAATTACTAAGAAATTTTTCTCCTCCTTTATGTTGTTTGAGGAATTCATTAGCCTCTTCACCCTTGAATAGCGTGGTGGATGTAGGTAGCTATAGCATTCTGAAAAATATTGAAGGAGCTAAAGAGATATGTTGTTGTCCTTGAAGTTGGATTATTCTATTCTCTGAGTTGAATTTATCTGCACACCATTGAACAATCTCTTTGAAATATGTTACCTCTAGAACACAACCAGCAAGGGCTATGCATGAAGTCAAATCAAGTTTGTCTTTTTCTTAGCCGGAGAGAGAGCCTTGTAGTAGTTGTATGCTCATGACCATTGAAAATCTTAATCTTCATGCCCAAGTGTGTTTAGTGTATCCCCACAATACAATTTATTTTTCTTCCTTAACATTAATGTCTCTGCTTTTTAGTTTTGGAAATAGGTGGCACTATTGTCGATATTTATAGCTTGGCATGTTAGTTATTATTTAATTACCATGTATT
>JZKD02S2246912.1:0-13919 GCA_000966675.3 Picea glauca
CCCCAGAATTTCCAAAGTGACGTGGCTTGCGGATGTCACTGGGGATGATGTGGACACATGGGATGTGCACCACGTGTCAGTAATTTCTGAGCATGCAGATGATTGAAATGTCAGATTGGACATGACACATGTCACCTGCCTCATTGGACCACGTGTCCTCTTACAATATTTCTCTACATGGAGATGGATCGTGGACTCTAGAGAAATTACTCTGAGATTTTTCATTTGAGAGTTGAAACTCTCGAAGCCTAGAGAGTCGGGGACCCGAAGTAAACGTCGACTATCGAATCATTCGAAGTATACCTGAACCGTCGGATCAGGAGAACATGTGGTGTGAAGTTGTGTATTGTGGGTAAGGACCCTAAGTAAATGTCGATCGTCGAATCATCCAAAGTAATTCCCAACAGTTTGATTCAAAAGGACGCATGGCAGAATATCGTGTATCTCGAGGGAAGTAAATTTTGAGATTTCAAAATTTCGAAGTCTGAAATTTTGAAACGACCACAACCGTCAATCTGGGAGAGGTAAATATGAACTATTGGTTCCCAAGAGGTAGATCACGGTCTTCCATTTATAAGCACCGTCAATATCATGAGTTCAAAAATCACCTCACATTGCGGGGACAGGAGGTGCTCAGGCTTTATGAAGTCAAGGGTGGGTCGCAATCGAGACCACGGTTTTGGCAAAAGGACATGTGGTGGCTCAAGGTGAATTGCAGGGTGAAAAGTAGTTTGGTTCCAAACCACATTTGAGCATGGCCACAATCATGTGTATGTGTGAGGTCACCGCTTGAGGTCACATCTAAGGAGGGGCCAAGATAAAAAGGAGGTATCCCAAACTCTGATATTTTTTGCAAGGACAAAGGAGAAGGTCACGAGGCCCATCGGACCTGCCCCAAAAATCTGGAAGGGCTTGTGTTTAGATATAGAATGAAACCATCAAGGTTTCAAAGCGCCAATTTGGCTCGGGATTGAAGACCCTTGACCAGGAGGTCGCGCAGCATGAGGAGAAGGGGGTCTGCATTAAGAAACAAAGGGAAAAGAAGAGGCAACGCTCAAATAAATAAACCTATGGTTTTGCGCATCTGGTCATATGTAAATGGTTTGGAGGAATCACCTCATAGAGATTTAATTCGACAGAGAGTTAACACTAGAATAATACAGGGAATTGGTAAAGGGTCAAAATATGATATGTTTGTGAACTTAGAACACAACAGAAGTATTAGTACGATATAATGAGTCAATCCATGTCTGTGATCAACTCATGAGTGCAAAAGAATGGACACAGAGTCATGATTAAAAAAGAGTTAATTCATATAAAAAGGAAAAATGATATTAATTAAAGAATAATATTATCACTTAAATGAAAAGGTACTTGTAAATTTAATTGACAATTTTTGTATGANGATGGATCGTGGACTCTAGAGAAATTACTCCGAGATTTTTCATTTGAGAGTTGAAACTCTCGAAGCCTAGAGAGTTGGGGACCCGAAGTAAACGTCGACTATCGAATCGTTCGAAGTATACCTGAACTGTCGGATCAGGAGAACATGTGGTGTGAAGTTGTGTATTGTGGGTAAGGACCCGAAGTAAATGTCGATCGTCGAATCATCCAAAGTAATTCCCAACAGTGTGATTCAAAAGGAAGCATGGTAGAATATCGTGTATCTCGAGGGAAGTAAATTTTGAGATTTCAAAATTTCGAAGTCTGAAGTTTTGAAACGACCACAACCGTCAATCTGGGAGAGGTAAATATGAACTATTGGTTCCCAAGAGGTAGATCGCAGTCTTCCATTTAGAAGCACCGTCAATATCATGAGTTCAACAATCACCTCACATTGCGGGGACAGGAGGTGCTCAGGCTTTATGAAGTCAAGGGTGGGTCGCAATCGAGACCACGGTTTTGGCAAAAGGACATGTGGTGGCTCGAGGTGAATTGCAGGGTGAAAAGTAGTTTGGTTCCAAACCACCTTTGAGCATGGCCACAATCGTGTGTATGTGTGAGGTCACCGCTTGAGGTCACATCTAAGGAGGGGCCAAGATAAAAAGGAGGTATCCCAAACTCTGATATTTTTTGCAAGGACAAAGGAGAAGGTCACGAGGCCCATCGGACCTACCCCGAAAATCTGGAAGGGCTTGTGTTTAGATACAGAATGAAACCATCAAGGTTTCAAAGCGCCAATTTGGCTCGGGATTGAAGACCCTTGACCAGGAGGTCGCGCAGCATGAGGAGAAGGGGGTCTGCATTAAGAAACAAAGGTAAAAGAAGAGGCAACGCTCAAATAAATAAACCTATGGTTTTGCACATCTGGTCATATGTAAATGGTTTGAAGGAATCACCTAATAGAGATTTAATTCAACAGAGAGTTAACACTAGAATAATACAGGGAATTGATAAAGGGTCAAAATATGATCTGTTTGTGAACTTAGAACACAACAGAAGTATTAGTACAATATAATGAGTCAATCCATGTCCGTGATCAACTCATGAATGAAAAAGAATGGACACAGAGTCATGACTAAAAAAGAGTTAATTCATATAAAAAGGAAAAATGATATTAATTAAAGAATAATATTATCACTTAAATGAAAAGGTACTTATAAATTTAATTGACAATTTTTGTATGATATGTATAACTCTAACAAGATGGTTGCTTCCAGGTTTATCAGGATTAGAGGTATAACCAGATCAATTCAAGAATAGGATCAGATGAAAATTATTAAAGATTATTTTGAACCAAAATCCGATGTTGCTAAATGTCAATTATTTTTAGCTTTGTTAAAATATAGAAGATTGATTGTTGTTAGGAGAAATTTAGGCTTTAAAACAATCAAAAGTGTACAAACAAGTCATCATATTGATATAAACCTTATATATTATTTTCAAATCATTGGTAATAAAACTTGTTCTAAAGATCACAATGCATCCTGACGTGTCTTGTCCCAATCAATTGTTAGCAAGATCATGATAAAACATCATTTTTTACAAAAAAACCTCAAACCTCTTGAAATGCAATGTCAAAACCATTAGAAAGTACTCATAGATGAGATAGCCTCAAAAAAAGTGGCCCGATAGATTTGTAGGCCTTCATTGGTAGGCTACCTCGTTCTGACATGAAGTTAATTGGAGTTGTTAAGGGACTAGTTCAGTATTTTTCGCATGAGAACACTAGGCCTTCTTCCAACCAAAAAGATGTACTAAAATAGAGAAGGGGATCTAGGGACCATGAACCCCATATTAAACACTTTATTGACATTACACAGACAACATTGTATGAGATATTTAGAACGATACATAGTGCACTTAACTTGGGCCAAATATCTTTCCAAAAATGCAAGCCTTGGTATGTTCGAATAAACACAATTCATAACACATGTTTTTGTAGATATCACATTGGGTATGGTTATAATTATGACACACATATACATTTTTTTTTCCTGTTTTGCATAAAACCATTTTTTAGGAATGATACATTATATTTCCGTCATTGTCATCTAGATAATTTGTTCACAACATCTTGTGTACAAGGCCAGAGGGTTTTACATTTTATTAAAATGAATGATTAGATGGGACATGCCCTAAGTTTGGTGGAATGACATTACTGAGAAAGTGCATCCATGTAAGTGATGAGTGTGAATTGGGGAGGAAGGAGGTTTGCTTGCAAAGATTTAAATGTGTGACATATGATATTTATGGAGTACAGGAAAGAAAAAATATACAATTGTTTACTTCCCAAGTATGAGTTTGTGACATCAAGAAGGACTTCATCCAAAATAAACGACAGTATGTTCAACATGTCCATGTGGCTTGATGGCAGGACGAGCATTTTAGAATATGCAGAGATGAATTTCATGTCGGCACTTTGTTATCAGTGGTTCTTTTTGTTTATAACTACACCCTTCAACTTAAAAATCAGATTCAAAGAAAATTTTATCACTCAGAGAAGGTCATCATACTGGTCCATATCACATACATGCATGGACCACATAGTAATGAAAAAAAAAGAATTATATTGAAAGAGTATCACTTCTACATAAGAAATTATCAGTGCCATGACTTATACATAGGAAAGGACATATACATAGATATTTTTGGTACATGGTCGATGTAGATCGATCACTGTTGTATGAACTCAAAACAATATAGGGAACTGATGGATTCCATTCAGTTAGAACATTAGACAATATAATAGTTGAAATATGGATGAGAAATCACTCTTGCTTTTGCGTTCCATGTAGTAGTAATGAATGGGATGATTGTGAATCGATAGACCGGGTTGATAGATGGGATCTTGTACCAGTCCCCATTGGTAAACATATAACTATGGAATTATCCCAGTTGGAGGAGGACCAATCAAGTATTTAAATTGATTATGATCATCTCTCATATCTCATACTGCCAGGTACATTGATTCCTTCTAGTAAATTTTGAATAACTAGCATTAATATTTTATTCTTTGGTCATTTACTAGAATCACATTTTGGAACTCCTTGACTTTCCTTCACTTTCCTTCACTTTCCATGCATTTCCTTCACTTTCCTTCACTTTTCATGCCTTTCCATTCCTTTCCTTTCCTACCCATTCCTTTCCTTCCCATGCCTTCCCATCCCTTTCCTTGGCTTTTCTTGGATTTTTATTCCATGCCATGCCATGTATTTTCTTCACATTCCTTGCCATGCCTTGCCTTTCCTTGCCTTGCCTTGCCTTTCCTTGCATTTCCATGCCATGCCTTGCCTTTACTTTCCTTTCCTTTCCATGCCATCCCATGCCATACCATGCCTTTCCTTGCCTTCTCATGCATTCCCATGCCTTGACTTGCCCTCCCATGCCTTCCCATGCCTTTCCTTTCCATGCCTTCCCATTCCTTTCCTTTCCTTTCCATGACATGCCTTTCCTTGCCATGCCTTCACATTCCATACCATGCCTTTCCTTGACTTGGAATATACCTCATTGAGTAAAACCCTAGTGCCAGAGATACTCCAAAAAATAGTTTTCTGGTGGACAAAATGATAGTAGAGGGGGCCCACTAGATAAAACCCAATGCTCTAGATCCAATGCAACTAACGGTTCATCCATCCGAGTCTCGTTTTGAGTTTTAATGTGAGTTGGAACTCACCTCCTCAATCCATTTAGGGACATGTGGCCAATTTGGTTCGGGAGCATAAAATCCAAACCGAGAGATACAAAAAAGTTACATAAGATATCACAAATAAGTTTTGCCAAGGCCCTCGTGACTACACTACCAGGAAATTCCTAACACAGTGTTCTCAAAAAATTGACCTCCTCTTCAGAAATTACACTATGCCTCATTGAGAAAATCCCTAGTGTTGGAGATACTCCAACAAATGGTTTTTTGGTGGACAGAATGACAAGAGAGGGGCCCCACTGTCTTAAACCTGATGCTATGGATCCAATACAAATAACAATTTCTCCATCTGAGTCACGGTTTGAGTTTTATTATGAGTGGCACTCACCTCCTCAACCCATTTAGAGACATGTGACCAATTTGGTCCAGGGAAATAAAATCCAAACCGATATGCATAATGGAGTTTTGTAATCTCCCACAAGTCTATTTAGCCAAGGACCATGTGAATACACTACCAAAAAAATCCTGAGAAAAAGTTTTTGAAAATCAACCTCCTCTTCAGAAATTGCACTATGCCTCATTGAGAAAAACCCTAGTGCCAAAGATACTCCACCAAATGGTTTTCTATTGGATATAGTGATAGTGGAGGGGCCCCACTAGGAGAAACCCATTGCTATGTATCCAATGAAATTGACGGTTACTCCATTTGAGTCTCGGTTTGAGTTTTATTGCAAGTTGCAACTTGCCTCCTCAATCCATTTAGGGACATGTAGCCAATTTGGTCATGTGGCATAAAATCCAAACAGAGTGGAATACTGAATTTTTGTAAGCTCCAAAAAGTCTATTTTTCCAAGGCCCACACGACTAAACTACCCAAAAATGACTAACACAATGTTCTTGAAAATCGACCTCCTATTCAGAAATTGCATTATGCCTCATTGAGAAAAACCATAGTGATGGAGATACTGCAATAAACGATTTTCTGGTGGATAGAATGACAACGAAGGGGCCCCATTAGCTGAAACCTAGTGCTCTGGATCAAATGCAACTGACTGTTTTCCCATCTGAGTCTTGCTCTGATTTTTATTGCGATTTGAAATTCGCCTCCTCAATCCATTTAGGGACATGTGGCCAATTTGGTCTGGGGGCATCAAATCCAAATCAAGTGGCATAACGAAGTTTCCTAAGCTCCCACAAGTTTCTTTTTCCAAGGCCCACGCAAATACACTACCCAAAAATTCTCAACACAATGTTCTTTAAATTCAACCAACTCTTCAAAAATTGCATTATGCCTCATTGAGAAAAACCCTAGTGTTGGAGATACTCCAACAAACAATTTTTCAGTGGATAGAATGATAGTAGAAGGGACCCACTAGATAAAATTGGGTGCTATGGATCCAATGCGACTGATGCTTTTCTCATCTAAGTCTCGTTTTGAGTTTTTTCACGAGTTACAAATTGCCTCCTCTATCCATTCATGGAAATGTTGGTATGGAAATGGAAGGAAAGAAAAGGAAATGCAAGGAAAGGAAAATCAAGTCAAGGAAAGGAAATCAAGGAAAGACATGACAAGGATAAGCATGACACGATATTGTAAGGAAAGGCAAGGTCTATATGTAAGTCTAGGTGTAGGTGTAGGTCTAGGTCTAGGTAAATCCTATTACTTATGATAATACATCCTTGAAAAATATATAATACCATATATATATAAATAAAGAGAACTTATGTTATGACATTGATATACTCATGCAAGTATTTTTATATAAGATACATGGGATAATAAGATGTATATGGCATGGAAAGGCATAGCATGATGAGTGAAGGAATGAAATAGCATGGAAAGGCATGGAATGGCATGGGAAGGCATGGGATGGAAAGGCATGGTATGGAAATACAAGGCATGGAAAGTGAAGGAAAGGTAAGGCATGGAAAGGAATGGCATGGCATGGCATGGTATTGATAGGGATGGCATGAAAAGGCATGGTATGGAAAGGAATGGCATGGAAAGGAAAGACATGGCATGGAAAGGCAAGGAATACCATACCATACCTCACCATACCATGCCAAGGATACCATACCAAGGAAAGGCAAACCATGTAATGACTACACGAAGTAATGCTTAGAAAACAAGGAACTGTTTCTTGGTTCAGTGTTCTTCTTTACCCATTGGTTTTGTGTTGGGTCCAGTCAAACTGCGTCACTTCCTATTTTCGTTCCTCCATGAGTGACTATATTTATGTTTCATCCATTGTCCATGGATTTGGCTAAAATCCACTAGAAATTATGATTATTCTGGTTCCTCTTTTCCTGAATCTTTACTAGTAGTGTTGGAAATTCCTCTGTATCGTGGTCTGATGCATGACAATACATACAAGTTGCTGGTGGAAGTGGACATTCCCATACATAATGTCCCAATTGCTGACAATTCTGACATGTGACTGGTCCTCTACTGCGTCTAAAGCCTCCTCTAGCTCGTCCTCCCCCTTGGTAGCCTCCTCGGTCACCTCTTGACGCGTTATACAACATGATACTATACTGGGGTTGTGTTAGGTTATATGATGTAGTGAGGGCAAGCAGATGCATACCTTGCAGGGTTTCTGCATACACCTCCCGCTCTTAGGATCGATAAAAAAATACCCTTTCTCTGAGCCGAAGCGCCTCCCTAGATTCCCTCGGGAATCCAATGTGAAAATCTGACCCAGAGGTCTTCTCTTTCCCCCACGAGGCCTTCTGGACGACCATGAAAAATTTCCCACAGGGAATGTAATATCGGGTTTTGGGGTTTCACTATGCTGATATGCGTGAATCCCTTGTCATCAGGATTGTCGATTCCCCGATACGCCTCTTCTTGTGTGTTAGCCCCTTCTGGATATATCGAGGTCCATGTGACCTTCTCTCGTATGACCACTACCTTATAGCTTCCCAACGGGGCTCCTCTTGTCGGAGTTTCGGACTTTCAAATGTCGAAACTCACAAGTCCCCAGGACTCACGATCCTCCGAATCCCAATGCACGTTAGCCCTCCTGGCTAAGCCCTGGTCCACGTGACCACCTCCTATATGACTGCAGCCATACCTTTCGTCGGGGTTTCGAGGTTTCAAATGCCAAAGTGCATACATCCACGAGATTTCTGATTCCTCGAATCCCGACTCTCCGGTACGCTGATGGCTAGCCCCTTGAACGACACTTTTCCACTTCTTTGATTAGTGGACAATTGGCTCCCACTCATTGGGATTCCGGACTTTGCCATTCCAAAGTGCATAAACACTTTGTCATTAGGATCCCCGATATCCCGATGGCCCAAATGTCGATCAACAACTTCATGTCGGGACTTTTCCCAAAGTCTTTGATTTCTTCCATGCGTCCCTTCTAGATGGACGGTCTTGATTCCTCCGAGATTTTGAGACTTGTGATGTCCCGGTTCTCACGATCTTAGGAACTCTGATTTCCCAATATCCAATATATCAACTCTCTGCGGATTTCCAACACGTGTCCCCAATGGATGGACGATTCAGATTGGTCCTCACTGTTTTGCCAATTTGCAACCCAAAACACTTACCTATATGAGTCCCGATGACCAAAATGTCGATGGACTCCCGATGATTGCCACCTATCCCAACGGATGGATGGATCTAATTATATCAGGGTTTTCACTATGGATCTCCTCGATCCTTTTCCCTCAGAATCTTCGATTTGCTATGTCCCGAAAGTCCAATGGAGTCTTCCCTTTCAGGACTTTTCTCGATGGTGCTCTATTACTTCCACAAATCCTCCTCAAGATGGACTGTCCAGATCTGACCTCGCGATTTCATGACTCTAAGTATCCCGGTTGCCTTGTTTCCAGGACTCGCGAAACGCTGATCTCCGATATGCCGATGGACTTTTTCTCTTGTTCACATGTCCCCACAAATAGACAGCTTTGATCTCGTCAGGATTTTGAGACTCGTGATGTCCCAACTCTCATGACCTCAGGAACTCTGATTTCTCGATGCTGAATATCTCGACTCTCTTCGGACCTTTGACACCTATCTCCCCCAAGGGGACGGCTCAGATTTCATGTCGGGGTTTTCAGAGTGAACTTACTTGATTTCCAGTCCACAGGAATGCCGATTTCCCGACGCACCAAAGAACCGACGGGTGCACGATCTCCGCCACGTGTCTCCGCAAACGGACGGTCCAGATCTTCCCGGCATTTTGAGACTTGAAGGGTCTCGATTTTCTGGTCCTCAAAAATCCCGATTTCCCATTGACTGCTATCCAGATGGCTATGCCTCTCGTCGAGATTTTACATTGACTATTCCCGATGGTTTAACCACCATGCACCTTCCAGTCAATCTGACGGTTGACGGATATCTACTCAAGATCTAACGGTTCAGATCCGTCCTTGTGCGCTCCTCCAGAGGCTAAACTCTATGCGCCTTCTCCCGATCCAACGACTTACAAGATTTTTGTGTGAACATCCGACAGTCCACAATCTCCTCTCCTATGCACACTCCAGAGACTAAACTCCAAGCATCTTCTCTCGATCCAATGACTGACGGGATTTCTATGTGAACATCCGACAGTCCACAATCTCCTCCTTCTGTGCACTTCTCTGGATGTGGAAACCAATGGACCAGATCCCCTTTCCCCGCCAATCCGACGACTATTGTTCTCTCCGGATCTTGCACACTCCTTCTTCCCAGACTTAGAAGAATTTCCAGTTCTCAAAGGCTGTGACCTTTGATTCTCTTTTTCCCCTGCGAGCTCCTCAGCTTTAAGCCTCGCTTGCATTCTCCACGACGTTGGTCCTCTTGATATTTTCTTCCATCTTTGAAGATTTAGCCTCTACTCCCTGTAGAGCCATCGTGCATACACCACGCTGTCTCTCATGAGCTTCTCCAATGCTCAGACCCTTAAGGGATTTTATCTTTCTTCTCCCATAGATGGAGAATATGGACACCCTCTTGGCTATCCTTCACTCAAGCAACCTCTTGTTGAGCCTTTTGGGTATTCAGTAACCCAGTGAAGATCTCTTAGTGGATTCTTCCTCTAAGATCCAGAACTCAAAGAGTTCTCCTCACTTCTGTGCCTATCTACACACTTCCTCGATGCCCTCCCGGCGGAGTATCTTCTCCATAGAACGTTCAACAGTTATGTCTCTTCTTCTCCAGTGCACCTATGCACTCGCTCGATGCCCACCTGGCAGAGCTCTCAGAATCCTCAGTGATTCTAGTCCTCTTTGAACTCACAGCAGAGTTCCTCCAGCTGCACCTTGTGTATATGCTCAATGCCCACTTAGCAGATCTCTACAGAATTCACAGCAGAATTCTGTCTGCAACTGTGTTTCTAATACATAGCCTAGCCTCTAAGGTATTAAGCAACCTTGAGGTATTCCTCTCGAGCTGTTGACTTCAGCTTATGTCCCATAACATGTCTCTGTCTAAACCCACAGAATTTAGAAGTGCATCCTCTATGCACTAGTATTCAGACTCCGCAGTACTCTGTCATGCCCTCCTGACATGAAACCTCAAAGACCTCTCTATCTTGAACCCAAACAACTCCTACAGAATGCATCAACATAACATACATATATAACATACATAAAGAACACACAAATACATCCACATAACATAGAATAATGCAGGAAAAACTTCTCTTTGTATTAAAGTGGCAAATGCCTATATTTTACAATGGTGTTCTTGAGCTCTCTCTAGCTCTTCTCAGACTTCTCTTTCATCTAACTTATCTTCATCTAACTTCTCTTCATTTAACTTCTATTCATCTAACTTCTCTTCATCTAACTGAGATATCAAATCTCTTTTACCTGAGGGGGATCTTCGAGCGCTTCCCTCCAATCTACCTATGCTATTCAATTACATTGAATGGGTTGTCTAGTCCAGAATCAGATCTAGATCTCAACCATTACACAAATTAAAGGCCGATCTACTCTACACCTGCACAAAGGCATAGATTCCTGGCTCAACAGCCTAAGCATTTAAATTACATTGAATTCAAATTCCCAAATGAGGCTGCACCTCTCTTCTAGCGTGCGATTTGAATTCGCTGGCGCAGCTGGCTGGATGGCTGGATGATGTGAAGACATGCTCCTGCATCAAACTCCTCAGCTGCCTCCCCTCTGAGCTGTTGGAAATCCTCCTGGATCCCAAATCATCCTTTGGAGTTGTTCATCCACTCCATTTTGTTGTTTTTGTTGCTGCTTCCTTTCTTCTGCTCAGCTCCTCCTCGATGGCAGTCTCTACTGATCAGATCATCAGCTCCATGATCTCCTTGATCACTGCATCCAACTGCTCCCATGGCTGGTCCTATTCATGCAGTCTCCTCAGCTGCAAAAATTTTTGCAACATGGGTAGATCATCATGATCTCCCATGCCTCCTTCCTTAGCTTCCAACTTCACCTGTTGGATGTGCACGCCGTGTACTTTCACCCTTTCTTCTAGGGCTTCTATCTATTCCCACAGATCAGCAAAACAAATGTTGTCTGCCCCTTCTTTCTCTGCTGCAAACTCCTTTGTTTTAGTCTTTTCGGCATCTTGGCTGAAAATGTTGAGCCATTCCTTAGAATGCTCATCATCCTCTTCTGCTTCCTCTGCTGTTAGCTTCAGTGGTACAGCTTCCTCAGCTTCCTGGCTGAAGTCATTGAGTCATTCCTCATAATGCTCACTCTCTTTTCCTTCTTGGGCAGATTCCAAAACCTGCTCCAATTCTTCTTCTTTTCTGACAGTCATCGTCAGCTGTGACTATTCTGCTGTTGTTGTTTCACCATCTGCAACATAGATTTCTTCCTCATCCTGGGCAAATGGTAGGAATACTCCAATTCCCCCAATCATCATAAGGCTTCTCATATCTTCCTCCTCTGTCAGCTACATCTACTGATCTAAATTCATTTCTGAATTTATGAGACCCTCAGACAGTCTCATCTTCTCGGTTAGCTCCTCAGGTTGATCAAATTTCCCATGCTCATCCCTTCCCACCTGACAATATGGGATGTCTCTGCTGCCCTCTTGGAAGACTATGAGATCAACTGATCCCATCTTCATCAGCACTCCTTATTGAATTGAACTCACTTTCGAGTCCATGAGACCTTCAGATGGTCTCTAATTCTCATCTCTGCCCACCTGGCAGTCTGAGATGTTTCCACTACCGTCCTGGGAGTCTTCGAGATCCTGCAACGACCTCATTTCATTGCCCTATTGGAAATGCAAAATTCCCTGGCTGTCCTCCTGACAGTCCATGAGATCTCGCAGTGATCTCATCTCGTTACCCACCTGGCAATTTGGAATTTCCTCTCTGCCCTCATGGCAGCTCTTGAGATCCTCAGTTGATCCCAATCCATTCTCTTCACCGAGAATTTCTCCAATCTCTGGTTCACATACCTGAACCATGTTCTTATCCTACCGCATCTTCAATTCCAGCTCATCTATTTTTTCCATTATTTCAACAATCTCTCTATCCATCCCTGCATGCTTTTCTGTCTTGCTCTTCTTCCCAGCATGTCTATGGTCTTCAATAGACATCTTGTTGTCTCTGTTTTCCTTCCTAGAAAACCTGCTGCTATCACTCTGCACTAAGAGTTCTACTAGCTTCATCTTACAGTCTTTCTGACTGTCTATGGACCGTTGCCTACCTATAAACAAGTCCTTACACAGTCCTCCAACGCTCTGTCTTCCTCTTGCCTCCTCTGTCTGCAATATACAAACAGAATCCTGCTCCGATACCACTTTTTGATGCAGTGAGGGCAAGCAGACGCATACCCCACAAGGTTTCTGCATGCACCTCCTTCTCTCAGGATCAATAAAAAATTCCCCTTTCTCTGAGCCGAGGTAGCTTCTTGGATTCCCTCGGGAATCCAATGTGAAAATCTGACCCACAGGTCTTCTCTTTCCCCGACATGGCCTTCTGGATGACCATGAACAAATTCCCCATAGGGAATGTAATATCGATTTTCGGGGTTTCGCTATGCTGATATGCGTGAATCCCTTGTCATCAGGATTCTCAGTTCCCTGATACGCCTCTTCTTGTGCGTCATCCCCTTCCAGCTATATCGAGGTCCATGTGACCTGCTCTCGTATGACCACTCCCTTATATCTTCCCATCAGGGCTCCTCCTGTCAGAGTTTTGGACTTTCAAATGTCGAAAATCACAAGTCCCCAGGACTCGTGATCCTATGAATCCCGATGCGCTTTAGCCCTCCTGGCTAATCCCTAGTCCATGCAACCATCTTCTATATGACTGTAGCCATCCCTTTCATCGGGGATTCAGGGTTTCAAATGCCAAAGTGCATACATCCATGGGATTTCTGATTGCTCAAATCTCGACTCTCCAGTACGCTGATGGCTGGCCCCTTGAATGACACTTTTCCACTTCTCTAATAAGTCGACAATTGGCTCCCACTCATCGGGATTCTAGACTTTGTGATTCCAAAGTGTATAAACACTTTTTCATTAGGAACCCCAATATCCCGATGGCCATAACTCCGATTAACAACTTTCTGTCAGGACTTTTCCTGATGTCGTCAATTTCTTCCACGCGTCCCTTGTAGATGGATGGTCTTGATTCCTCCAGGATTTTGAGACTTGTGATGTCCCAGTTCTCATGATATCAGGAACTCTGATTTCCTGATAGCCAATATACTGACTCTCTGCATATTTTCAACACGCGTCCCCAATGGACAGACAATTCAGATCGATCCTTGTTGTTTCACCAATCTGCAACCCAAAACACTTACCTATATGAGTCTCGATGACCAAAATGTCGATGGACTCTCGATGATTTCCACCTGTCCCAACGGATGGACGGATCTGATTATATCGGGGTTTTCACTATGGATATCC
>JZKD02S2246956.1:11902-25990 GCA_000966675.3 Picea glauca
CAAATTTCCTGGGTAGACTTCTGAGAATTTTCTCAACAATTCGTTGATCAGTGATGGTTTCACCAATGAGTCGGATCTGATTCACGATTCCCATGACTCTGGTCATGAACTGATCAACAGTTTCGGACTCTGACATCCTGAGAGTCTCGAATTGTGTCCACAAGGACTGAAGTTTAACTATTTTTACCCTGTCATTTCCTTGGTAGGACGTTTTGAGGATGTCCCAAGCCTGTTTGGAAGTACCAGTGCCTGTGATTTTTGAAAAAATCGAATCATCCACCGAATTCTGTATCCAGAATTTTGCTTTGTTTTCCTTGGTCCTCAGAGTTGCCTGAGCAATTCTCTAAGCATTTATCATGGCAGTGAGGGCGGATGGATCTGGTTCTACATAGCTGAGATCCACTGGTTCCCAGCACTCTTGTGCTTGCAAGAACGACCTCATTCGAAGAGACCAAAATTCGTAATTCTTTCCCAAAAGAGTCGGACCCTGAGTCGGGCCGAGATTGCTAGTTGACGCCATAAAAAAAAATTGCAGGAAAAAGAGAGGGAAATTTTTTTATTTACCTCCGATCTCAGAAACGTCGATTTGCCGATGGCCGATAGGAGCTTATCGGGCTTGAATTTTGGCCTTTGGTCTCCTTCACATGTGACCACGTGCGTGAATGTTACGGCGTTACGAGATTTTCCCGTTCTTTTCCTTTCAAAATGCCAAAACGCGAAAAATTTGCCTTTGGACTTTTCAACGGTCCAGATCTGCTGATGATCGGACGGTCCAGATCATATCGGGATATCACGAATCGGGATTTTGCGATTTTTGATGTCGAGGTTCTTTGCCTCCTCGATTTCGCGATCGTCGATTTTCCGATGGCGTGCTTCATTTTGGGACTTTTCCTAATTTCGTTGATTGCTGCCACGTGTCCCAGCAGACGGACGGTCGTGATCTCTCCTCGCGATTTCGCGATATGATGTGTCCCGGACCTCTTGTCTCTAGGATCCGCGAAATTTCGAATCCCGAAAAGCCGATGAACTCGCTTATCGGGACTTTTCCCGAGAGCTTCGATCTCTGCCATGCGTCCTGAACAGATGGACAGCTAGATTTGCGTCGGGGATTTGCTGGAAAGAAACCTGATCACTTGTTCTCAGGTTTCGCGATTTCCTGAATCCCGATTTGCCGATGGCGCTTTCCTCTTCGGGACTTTTTTCGAGTCGCCGGATTTGCGCCATGTGTCCGAGAGAGATGGACGGTCCTGATGCCTCCTCGGAATATCGCGACTTGCGATGCTCCGTTGACACAATGTGTCTGTCAAGTGGAAACGCCGAATGCCGATAGTGGCCTCGATGTCTGCCACGTGTCCAGCCAAAATGGACGGCTGAGATCTTATTGGGATTTCGCGTATCGCGATTTTGCGAGTTGCGATGTCAAATTTCTTTGACAACTTGAAACCCCGAATGCCGAAATTCTGAAAGGTGCTACGATGTGCGCCACGTGTCCTGACAAACGGACGACTGAGATCGTATCGCTATATCGCGTATCGGGATTTCATGAGTTGTGATGTCAAATTTCTTTGACAGCTTGAAACCCCGAACTCCGAAATGCCAATATGACGATGCGTTGATCTGGTGCCACCTGTCCTCTGAAATGGATGGCTATGATCATTTCGGGATTTCGGGATTTCACATATCGGAGTTTTTGGAGAGAGGATTCTTTCGCTCCTCCAACTCCCGATTCCCGATTGTGCGATGGGATAGGATCTCGGCACGTGTCTCTTGACGGACAGTCAAGATGACGTCGGGATTTCTCAAGTGAAAAATTCTCCTGTGCACTCTGAACGACTAACCGTCGTGCACCTTCTTGCTGATCCAATGGCTGTCGGTCCTTTGCGCAAGATCTGACGGCTGAAATGCTTTTTCCTTTTCCGCGCTCTCCAAGTCCCTTCTGAACTAGATTCCCGCCTTGGAATCGTTCGCAGGATGAATTTCACGGCTTCAGTGGCTGTTCTTTGCGCCTGAGATGCGTTCTATCCTGAATTTAACGGAATTTTCTCCTGCGGAAGAAAAGATTTGAGAATCTTTCAAAGATTTGAAAGAATTTCACGGTTTCTTCATGATCTGCTACAATCTTTGACAGATTTGAGCTATTTTCAAAAAATCTTTAAATGATTCAGCCTTCTTCTTGAATCTTTAATGAATTGAAGCGAAATCTTCAAGTTCTTTAAAATTCTTTCATTCTGCAGCTCTTCTGCATCAATCTTTGACGGTTCTTTGAGAAAATTGTGCAGGTTTCTTCTTCTGCAATCTCTGCTTCCTCCGCTAGCTTCTCACGGTGATCTTTTAAAAAGTATTGCAGACAACTTTCCAAGCCTTGTGAAAGAACTGTGTCGCATGCTCTCAAGATCTGTGAGGCTCTGCGCTGTGAGGATTGAGTTGCTCTCCCAACTGTGTGAAGAGGCTTACTGCTGTAGCTCTGATACCATGATAAATTGTGAAGGATAGAGAAATGCAGAGAGAAAATAATAGTATATTCAAATGTATGAAGAAGTACAGAACAGAACTGAAGATATCATTACAATGTAAGATGGTTGAGCTATATATGCTCAAGCAAGACAAAAATAGAAAGTACATCTGTCCAGTACAGCTGGAAGTGTACGGTCATACTATTGAGGGTACAATATATTTAACAATACAGATGAATTTGGTAACTATGAATATCAATGGGTGAATGCAGTCACTCGCTTCTATTCTTCTATCAGACCGATAGATAGCTGGTTTTGCATCGGTCCTTAATTACACCCACTTGTCCACTTCTAGCCCTTGGAACAGGGTGACTAGAGTGGCTTTGAGGTTACTAAGAACAATAAGTTGGTGTCCGGTATTAACCTGAAGCAGCGACTATCCTTTCACCGACAGAGTACGGTGAAGAAATTCAATCATTTAGTTCTTAACGACTAAATACCAGGGTCTTTTAATGAAAAGATAAGGAGAAAGAATTCAATCACTTTTCCCTTTATCTTTTACTGAAAAGATAAGGTGAAATAATATATGGGTATGGCATGAGGCCTTCAATTGCATGGCTTGCAACAAAAGAAAAAAAAAGCAAAAACCCTTCTTCTCTAACCCTTCTTCATAATCGACGCACTCCTCCTTATGGAATACGAGGATGTCGTTCTGATTTTCCCCAAGGATAGCAATATAGTAGAGGGGAGTTATTGCTCCTGCCCTGGGTGTCCACTGTCCTTAATTGTTGGATCCAATTGTAAGAATTATTATACCTCTTCTGTGCTCTGTAAGGCCGAAGTTAAAGTGGAGAGCGCACAAGAGACTGACTTTTGAAGGTTATCTATTGGACAATATTAATATTGTCTTCCGATTATTCACAACCACATGTTTTCGATAAAGTGAGAAGCAGAGAAGATGAAATTGAGAAAACAAAAAATGAGTGCAGAGCATTTAGTATTGAGAATATAGTATAGGCTTGAGAAAATCAAGAAACAAAACAAGATATCTTAACTAACTTGTAAAGTTGGCCAGGACATGTGACATTGTACAATCATAGTGTATAGTCACATATTGTTGAGGTTAGAGATATATTTAACACTCCCTCTTAAAATCAACAGTTACAAACATCAACACTGATAATGCCCAAGTGTTGTTTTTGAAAATAAAAAATGGATTTTCCTAGTGGATTTGTTAAAATATCTGGGAGTTGATCTGGAGAGCCACAAAATTCACCATTATTGACTAGCTCACGTATGAAGTGAAAACGAGTGTCAATATGCTTGCTTTTCTTGTGAAACACATGATTTTTGGATAGAGAAATTGATGAGGTGTTGTCACAGAAGATAGGAGTTGGATCATTTTATGTATGTGACATATGATTCAATAATATTCTCAACCACACAACTTGACAGGAATATGAGGTAGCGGTGACATACTCTTCCTCTACATGAGATATTGATAAAATGGGCTGCTTCTTTGATGCCCATGAAATCAGGTTCATTCTTAGGTGAAAAACATGTCTTTAGGTGTTTTTCCTGTCATCTACGATTCTTGCAAAATCATTGTCCGCATAACTAGAGAGATAATTATCATCACACTGAGTGTACCATAACCCAAAATTGAGAGTGCCGACAACATATCTCAGAATCATTTTCACCATATTCTAGTGAGAATTTTTGGGGGATTCCATGAACCTGTAAACAAGGATGGTTGCATACATAACATCAAGTTTAGTTGTTGTAAGATACAATAAATTGCCTACTAAAATTTTGTACAGGGTAGGGTCCATTGTAGGGTCTTCATATTTCTTTCTCAATTTTGTGCCTAGGGGTATAGGCATTTTTGTTGGATTGCAGTCTTGCATGTAGAATTTTTTGATGATGTCTCCTCCATACTTTTGCTGACAACCAAAAATTCCTTTGGTTGATTGGTCAACCTCAATCCCCAAGAAATATTTCATGATGCCAAGATCTGTCATCTCAAACTCAGATTACATGGCATGTTTAAAACTGGTTAACTCAAGATTTACTGTATATATCATGTCATCGACATATAAACATACAATCATAATTTTACAGTGATGATCAGTTTTGGTGTAAAGAGTTGGCTCATTTTGTCTTTTGCTGAAACCACTCTTGATCAGGTAAGTGTCAATTCTGTTGTACCAAGCTCTTGGAGCTTGCTTTAATCCATACAAGACATTCTTCAACCGATACACTTTGGGTGGCTGGTCTTTGACTTCAAATCTAGGTGGTTGGTCCACATAGACCTCTTGTTCTAAGACACCATTTAGGAAAGGTGACTTGACATCCATCTAGTATACATTCCATTTGTTTTGAGCTATTATGGCTAAGAGAGCCCTTACAGTGTCCAACCTTGCTAATGGAGCAAACGTTTCACCATAATAAGTACCTGATTATTGTGAAAATCCTTTGGCAACAAATCTTGCCTTGTGTTTTTCAATCTATCACTTTTCATTAAGTTTAGTTCTGTAAAACCACTTGACACGACTACTTTTCTTGTGTCTAGGAAGATGAACAAGATCCCATGTCTTGTTCTTTTCAATGGAGTCAATCTCTTGGTTCATGTATTGAACCTAATGTGGTTCTTTAGTTGCCTCTTTAAAATATGTAGGTTGGCATGACATTAATGCAAAAAGGTTGTGTTGTTCAATGTCATCCAACTGCTGATGGATTTCTATGAAACTTCAAGTTCTCTAATTTTGAAGTTCAGAGGTTGAATTTCTGTTGAAAGTTGAGTTATCTTGAGAGCTTTTAGATTGTCCTTGTACCTGCATCCTTGGAAGGATGGGTTGAGGTATCGACTGTCCTGAATTTTCAACATTTTTAGGAATGGGAAACAATGGATTTTGACTGTCCATTGGCTAATTTTCAGACTCATTCCATAATTGTTTTTCCAGAAATTTTACATCTCTACTGAGAATCAATTTCTTTGTTATTGGATTGTAGAGCCTATATGCTTTTGATGTTTCGTTGTAGCCCGTAAATATACATTTCTCACTTCTATCATCAAATTTCTTCCTTAATTCGAAAGGTATGTGAGCGTATGCTATGCATCCAAATTCCCACTCCGTGCTTCTTGAAGGAATTTCATGTTTAGACTGGTGGTTGGAGATCTATTCAGAAGATAAACTGAGCATGCTACTGCTTCAACCCAAAATGTATTTGACATACATTTTTCTTTGAGCGGGCTTCTTGCCATGTTCATTATTGTCTAATTTTTCCTTTGAGCCACTCCATTTTGTTGTGGAGTACATCTAGTTGTATTTTGCATGATAATTCCTTGTGATTTGCAAAAAAATGCAATTTCTTTGGACCTATATTCTCCTCCTCCATCTGACTTTAGAGCTTTTACATATTTTCCACTTTGTTTTTCAGCTTCAACATTGAATTCTTTGAACTTTGCAAAAGTTTCAGACTTGTGTTTGATAAAATAGATCCAAATTTTCTTGCTAAAGTCATCAATAAACGTTACAGTTTTAAAAACTAACACCTATTGATTATGTTTGCATTGGTCCACATAGGTCAGTGTGAGCCAACTTTAAGTGTTGTTTGTCTTGAGTGGAGGATTGTGGAAAAATGGTTCTCTTATGTTTTCTGAGAATGGAAGACTCACATGGGGTATTTTTTTTTTTGAATATAGGTAGACCTTTGACCATAGAGTGCTTTTGTATGTAACAACCCAAATTGATTAATTTTATCACAGTTTTTAATTTTAATTTAATTAATTTTTAAAATATATTAATAAGTATTTCATTATATTATTATTAAAAGGTGGGTGAGGTAATTGATGGGGATATAAGGTTGTTGGGAATTAATGGGGCGATAAGGTTGTTGGTAATTAATGGGAGATAAGGTTGTTGGGAATTAATGAGGGGGATTTGAGAGAGAAGGATAAGAAAGAAGGGGAGGACTTGGAAGGGGCATCTTATTTCGGTTTGAGGATTTATGAATTTCTAAAAAGGGGAGGAGGAGGAGGAGGAAATTGGAGGAATGGTTTTGAGGAGCTCTCATGGAGCACTGCTGTTGGTGGGAATTTTGGGACTGGTGTTTAGAAACAACATAAAAGTAGTTAGAAACTAAACACTCGTGTTTAGAAACAACATAAAAGTAGTTAGAAAAAGAAAAGAATAAAAATGAGATTCCTTACTCTTCATCCTCTCATATTTTATTTTTTGGACTTCATGGTAGGGGCATTATTGGGGGCCTTTTTGGAAACCTTAGGAATGACATCCTTCTTTGGCGTGGCCACCTTCTAAGGTTTTGGAGACTTCTTTGTAGTTGTTTCTTTCTTTGGAGTAGTAGCATGCTTGGCGATGGCTTCCTTCTTTGCTAGGGTGGTGACTAGATTCAGAGTCGGGGGAGACGCTACTCTAGTTTCCTCTAGAGATGCAATGAGACTTCTATGCTTTCTTGGAGGGGGGTTCTTTAGCCTTGGCATTGGGATTCAAATGTCACTAAGGATTTGCTAACTTTGGTGGCATTAGGATGCTTTCCAGCAACAACGAGCTTAACAACTTTCTTGATCCAAGGCTTCAGCCCGATAGGACCATTGGAAATCGATTTGGAAAAAACTTTGGTAGGTTCCTTTGGAGTCTTGGTATAAGGATCCTTGAAAACTTTTACTAGAACACCATCCTTTACAATTCCTAAATCCCTGACCTTAGGCTCGGGCTTGGGCCTGTCAACAGACTTATTCACAGTAACATCAAGAGTTTTAGCATTGAACACAACTTTAACAACAACCTTTAGTTCATTGGAGAGCATTATAATAGGTTATCTTTGGCTAGATTCCCATTCTTAGATAGCTTGCATAGCTAAAACATAATCAATTTCACATAATTCCCAGGGAGAACGACCTTGCATTTTGCATCAATGAATTTGGCTATCTTGAACTAGCTAGAACCAATCCTCTCCTTCAGAGTTTAAATCATCTTTGTGGTCATCCGTGAAAACAAAAACACTATTTTAGCCTAAATTCAATTTCCTCCTCCACATAGTATAAAAATATCGAAAAATAAAACACAAAGATTCCATACCATAGAAGTTTAATTTATTTGTTGGTATGGAATCTCTCTTTTTTATTTCTAAGTAGTTTTGTATTAAGTGGAGGAGGAAATTGAATTTAGGCTAAAATGGTGTTTTTTGTTTTTAGAGATGAACATAGAGGTGATTTCAACTATGAAGGCGAGGACTATTTCTATCAAGTTCAAGATAGCCAAACTCATCTATGCAAAATGGAAGGATGTTCTCCCTACGAATTATGAGAAATTGTTTCTAGTTCATCTATGCAGGTTGTCCAAGAATGGGAAGCTAACCAAATTTAAGGTCTCATAAATCTTTTGGATGAACTAAAGGCCATTAGTGAAGCTACGGTAAATCCTAAGAAGCCTTCTACTATTGTGAAGAAGTTTATTGGTAGGCCCAAGTTTAAGGTTGTAGGCATTGTAAAGTAGGCTGGTAGGCCAACTAAAAATTCCAAGTCTCCATATGCCAAGACACTCAAGGAACCTTGCAATGTTTCCGCCAAATTGGCTTGTTAATGTCCTGTCAAGATGAAGCCTATCACCAAGAAAGTTGCTAACTCCACTGCTACTTCCAGGGCTCCTGAGGCCGCCAAAGTTAGCAAAGCCTAAGGTAAAGTTGAAGCCCAATTACAAGGCTAAAACACCCCCGGCCAAGAAGGTGGATAAGCCCCATTGATTATCTAGAGAAACGTATGGCAATGGCTCCCCCATACTAAATCCGGTTAGCACCCTAGGCAAGAAGGAAGTTACCCCAAGAATGTTCCTAATACAAAGAAAGCATAAACTCCAATGAAAGATCCAATGCATTAGAAGGAAACCAATGTAAAGAAGGATGGCATTCCTACCAAAAAAATTGAAAAAAAAGAAGTTGAGAGCATGAAGAGTAAGAAATTCCATTTTTATTTGTTTCATTTTCTAATCGCTTCGATGTTGTTTAGGAACACCACACTTTGCTCAGGTATTTTGTGACATTTTCTTTAGGGTGTCTATATTGTTCAGAATTATTTTGCATGATATTTGTATTTTTAACAATTTAAGAACAACTTTAGTGTGTAGGGTTTGAGGGTCACAATTTAAGAAAACAACTTTAGTGTGTAGGGTATGAAGGCATATTTGGGAGCGTTTCCTTGTAATTATATTATTCATGTTTACGTTGATAGATAATAGATATTTCTTGTTATATTATTTAGATTGAAATTGATGGATACTTTTATTATAAGCTTCTCATTTTGGTTTACAGTGATACATAAATTAGACAATCATTATTATGTTGCTTCAATTGAATTGATGGATAATTTTATTAAATAAGCTTCTTATTTTGGTTGAATTTTTTTCTAGTTTTTGGAATTTGTTGGAATGCAAATCTTTGAGCTTTCAAATTTGAGTATGGGATTGAAAATTTTGGCAATGGTTGAATGTTTACAGATTTCAAAATGTTTTGACTTCTGATTTGCAAGATCAACTCGCTTGCCTTTTTGCTTCTAGTTGACCAAATACATAAATTTTATTACAAGAAAGATATGAGTACATAAATGTTTCACCAAAATCTTTAACTTTCTTTTCTTGTGATTTAATTTTGATATGTATATTATCTTGATTGGAAAAACTGTAAAAGTAGTTTGATGACAAAAGATTATGATCATCTCCATCGAGAGATGAATACATAAATGTCTGACCAAAATGAGAAGCTTATAATAAAATTATCCATCAATTTCAATCCAAATAATATAACAAGAAATGTCTAATAACTATCAATATAAACACTAAGATAATTACAAGGAAAACACTCCAAAAAAGACCTTCAAATAGTCCACACTAAAACAAAAATATGGTACACAATAATTCCATGTAATCTAAATATAAGCAATTCCAAGCAACGGCCTTTAATTTATTGAAGATAATTATGACACGTTATCTTTGGTTACCTTCCCATTCTTAGATAGCTTGGAGAGATAAAACATAAGCAATTCCACATAATTCCCAGGGAGAACGACCTTGCATTTTGCATAAATGAATTTGGCTATCTTGAACTAGATAAAACCAGTCTTCTCCTTCAAAGTTGAAATCATTTTTGTGATCATCTGTGAAAACAAAAAACACTAAACACTATTTTAGCCTAAATTCAATTTCCTCCTCTACATAATATAAAACTACCTAAAAATGAAACACAAAGATTCCATACCATAGAAGTTTAATTTATATTTTGGTATGGAATCTTTGTGTTGTGTTTTATTTCTAGATAGTTTTGTATTACGTGGAGGAGGAAATTGAATTTAGGCTAAAATGGTGTTTTTTGTTTTCACATATGAACACAGAGGTGATTTCAACTATGAACGAGAGGACTAGTTCTATAAAGTTCAAGATAGAGGTGATTTCAACTATGAACGAGAGGACTAGTTCTATCAAATTCAAGATAGCCAAACTCATTGTGCAAAATGCAAGAATGTTCTCCCTATGAATTATGAGAAATTGTTTCTAGTTCATCTATGCAGTTTGTACAAGAATGGGAAGTTAACCAAATTTAAGGTCTCATAAATCTCCCGGATGAACTAAAGGCCATCATTGAAGCTACAGTGAAGTCTAAGAATCCTTCCACTGCTCTTAATAAGTTTATTGGCAGGCCCAAGATCAAGGCTGTAGGCCTTGTAAAGTAGGCTCGTAGGCTGGCTAAAAATTCCAAGTCTCTATATGCCAAGACTCTCAAGGATCGCGACTTACCCTCACCAATTCATCTAGAATTATTAGCATTCGAATCCAGTTATCGAATTTCCATATTTTTTTCTCTCATTAGATTACGTATTTTTTTCTCTCATACGGATTTTTTTCTCTCATACAATTATTAGCATTCGAATCCAGTTATCGAATTTGGTAACTATGAATATCAATGGGTGAATACAGTCACTCGCTTCTATTCTTCTATCAGACCGATAGATAGCTGGTTTTGCATCGGTCCTTAATTACACCTACTTGTCCACTATGGATATTCTTATGTGCTAGAGTGGCTTTGAGGATACTAAGAACAATAAGTTGGTGTCTGGTATTAACCTGAAGGAGCGATTATCCTTTCACCGACAGAGTACGGGGAAGAAATTCAATCATTTAGTTCTTAACGAGTAAATACCAGGGTCTTTTACTGAAAAGATAAGGAGAAAGAATTCAATCACTTTTCCCTTAATTCCTAAGGAGAAAGAATATATGTGTATAGCATGAGGCGTTCGATTGCATGGCTTGCAACAAAAGCAAAAAAAAAGCAAAATCCCTTCTTCTCTAACCCTTCTCCATAGTCGACGCACTCCTCCTTATGGAATACGAGGATGTCGTTCTGCTTTTCCCCAAGGATAGCAATAGAGTAGAGGGCAGTTATTGCTCCTGCCCTGGGTGTCCACCGTCCTTGCTTGTTGGATCTAATTGTAAGAATTATTATACCTCTTCTGTGGTCTATAAGGCCGAAGTTAAAGCGGAGAGCGCACAAGGGACTGACTTTCGAAAGTTATCTGTTTGACTATATTAATATTCTCTTGCCATTATTCACAACCACATGTTTTTGATAAAATGAAAAGCAAAGAAGATAATACAGAGAAAACAAAATTGAGAAAACAGAAAATGAGAGCATTTAGTATTGAGTATATAGCTGAGCTAAGTAGGTTAGAGCAAATCAATAAACAAAACAAGAGATCCTATCTAACTCATAAAGTTGGCCAGGACATGTGGCATTGTACAATCACAGTGTGCAATCAGATATTGTTGAGGTTACAAATATATTTAACACTCCCTCTTAAAATCAACAGTTACAAACATCAACACTGATAATGCCCAAGTGTTGTTTTTGAAAATAAAAAACGGATTTTCCTAGTGGATTTGCTAAAATATCTGCAAGTTGATCTTGAGAGCCACAAAAATCACCATTATTGACTAGCTCACGTATGAAGTGAAAAAGAGTGTCAATATGTTTTCTTTTCTTGTGAAACACATGATTTTTGGATAGAGAAATTGATGAGGTGTTGTCACATAAGATAGGAGTTGGATCATTTTCTGTATGTGACATATCATTCAATATTCTTCTCAACCACACAACTTGACAGGAATATGAGGTAGCAACGACCTACTCTTCCTCTATAGAAGATATTGATACAATGGGATGCTTCTTTCATTCTCCTGAAATCAAGTTCATTCCCATGTGAAAAACATGTCCTCAGGTGTTTTTCTTGTCATCTACGATTCCTGCAAAATAATTGTCCACGTAACCAGAGAGATGATTATCTTCACACTGAGTGTACCATAACCCAAAATTGAGAGTTCCCGCAACATACCTCATAATCTTTTTCACCATATTCTAGTGAGAATATTCAGGGGATTCCATGAACTTGGAAACAAGGATGGTTGCATACATAATATTAGGTTTAGTTGTTGTAAAATAAAACAAACTACCTTCTAAAATGTTGTACAGGGTAGGGTCCATTGTAGGGTTTTCATCTTTCTTCCTCAATTTTGTGCCTAGGGGTATAGGCATTTTTGTTTGATTGTAGTCTTCCATGCATAATCTTTTGATGATGTCTCCTCCATATTTTTGTTGACAACCAAAAATTCCTTTGGTTGATTGGTCAACCTCAATCCCCAAGAAATATTTCATGATGCTAAGATCTGTCATCTCAAACTTAGATTTCATGGCACATTTAAAACTGGTTAACTCCAGATTTCCGGTATATATCATGTCATCAAAATATAAACATACAATCAAAATTTTACCATGTTGATAAATTTTTTTGTAAAGAGTTGGCTCATTTTGGCTTCTGCTGAAACCACTCTTGATCAGGTAAGTGTCAATTATGTTGTACCAAGCTCTTGGAGCTTGCTTTAATCCATACAAGACTTTCTTCAACCAATACGCTTTGGGTGGCTAATCTTTGACTTCAAATCCAGGTGGTTGGTCCACATAGACCTCTTCTTCTAAAACACAATTTAGGAAAGGTGACTTGACATCCATCTGGTATACATTCCATTTGTGTTGAGCTGTTATGGCTAAGAGAGTCCTTACAGTGTCCAACCTTGCTAATGGAGCAAAAGTTTCACCATAATTAGTACCTAATTGTTGTGAAAATCCTTTGGCAACAAATCTTGCCTTGTGTTTTTCAATCTATCACTTTTCATTAAGTTTAGTTCTGTAAACCCACTTGACACGACTACTTTTCTTGTGTCTGGGAAGATGAACAAGATCCCATGTCTTGTTCTTCTCAATGGAGTCAATATCTTGGTTCATGTATTGAACCCAATGTGGCTCTTTAGCTGCCTCTATAAAATATGTAGGTTGGCACATCATTAATGCAAAAAGGTTGTGTTGTTCAATGTCATCCAACTGCTGATGGATTTCTCTGAAACTTCGAGTTCTCTCATTTTGAAGTTCAGAGGTTGAATTTCTGTTGAAAGTTGAGTTATCTTGAGAGCTTTCAGATTGTCCTTGTACATGCATCCTTGGAAGGACGGGTTGAGGTATCGACCGTCCTGAATTTTCAACATTTTCAGGAATGGGAAACAATGGATTTTGACTGTCCATTATCTGATTTTTGGACTCATTCCATAATTGATTATCTAGAAATTTCACATCTATGCTAAGAATCAATTTCTTTGATATTGGATTGTAGAGCCTATATTCTTTTGATGTTTCATTGTAGCCCGTAAATATATATTTCTCACTTCTATCATCAAATTTATTCCTCAGTTCGGAAGGTATCTGAGTGTATGCTATGCATCAAAATGTCCTGAGATGTGCAAAATTTATCTTTGTCCCACTCCATGCTTCTTGAGGGACTTTCATGTTTAGACTGGTGGTTGGAGATCTATAAAAAAAGATAAACTGAGCATGCTACTGCTTTAACCCAAAATGTATTTGAGATACATTTCTCTTTGAGCGAGCTTCTTTCCATGCTCATTATTGTCTAATTTTTCCTTTGAGCCACTCCATTTTGTTGTGGAGTATACCTAACTGTATTTTGCATGATGATGCCTTGTGATTTGCAAATTCTTTGGAGCTATATTCTCCTCCTCCATCTGACTTCAGAACTTTTACATATTTTCCACTTTGTTTTTAGCTTCAACGTTGAATTATTTGAACTTTGCAAAAGTTTCAGACTTGTGTCTGATAAAATAGATCCAAATTTTCCTGCTAAAGTCATCAATAAACGTTACAGTTTTAAAAACTAACATCTATTGATTATGTTTTCATTGGTCCGCATAGGTGAGTGTGAACCAACTCTAAGTGTTGTTTGGCTTGAGTGGAGGATTGTGGAAAATTGGTTCTCGTATGTTTTCAAAGAATGCAAGACTCACATGGGGGATTTTTCTCTTTGAAAATAGGCAGACCTTTGACCATAGAGTGCTTCTGTATGTAACAACCCAAATTGATTAATTTTATCATAGTTTTGAATTTTAATTTAATTAATTATTAAAATATATTAATAAGTATTTAATTATATTATTATTAAAAGGTGGGTGAAGTAATTGATGGGGATATAAGGTTGTTGGGAATTAATGGGGGAATAAGGTTGTTT
>JZKD02S2246978.1:8412-21652 GCA_000966675.3 Picea glauca
CTTCTCCTTACTGTCATAGGCTTGAGGGAAAATCCATTGATAATCTCGGCTCTGCTCTGCATACTTGTCGAGAGTATGAAGAACAACTTGAAAGAACTGATCTTCCCCAGGGAGAATCGGTTAGACAAACAAACATGTCCGCCCTCTTACAGCTAGTACAAGACATGAATAACCATATGATATCATTTGAATGGAAGGGTAATGTCTCCCCTCTCACCCCTGGAGCTTCATCCTCTTCTGCACCCCGCTTTAGAAATCCAGTTGAAAACAATTTTCAGCCTAAAGCTATCATGCCTCGGAGTTGGTGTAACTTTTGCAAGGAACACCACGAGGAAACCACTTGTGAGGTAAAGAATAGTGTCAGAGATAAGATCTTTGGTAAAAGACTGGAAGTTACTATCGTTGTCCTAGATTTTGCAGAGCCAGAGGATGTCATGGTCATCAACACTAGGAACAAGGCCTATGCCCCAAAGGGAAAATTTGATTCCCCTCGCAATTTTCCTACCCAATTACTCAATTATCTTGGGAAGGGATTAGCTATTGGAGTTACTTCACACACACCTAGGATTTGTTTTTTCTAAGGTTTTTCCTTGTTTATTAGTCATAATTAGTCATTATCCAATCTCCTTTATGGGAGAATATTCCACCTGGAGAATATTCTCTTTTAGTTGACACTTCAGTTTGACTAGTTGAATTGAGTTTAGATCCTGCATTGGTTTTGTCACCATGTAACATTGAGATCATCATTATGATAATTCAACCTTGCCTTGGTATCATCACTAGAGTGGCACATTAGCCTTAATTCCCTAAGTTAACTCCTCACTACTCTCTATTCAGTCAGTTAACTAAAGACTAGTTGACTAGTTAACTCAACTAGGTGGCAGTTCACTCCCATAACTACCTGAGAGACTAGACTAGGTGGCAGTTCACTCCTGTAACTGCTGGTGTGTGTCCATATCACTCTAGACCACCACTATGGTGCATTGGTTATCCTCAAGTTGAACTCATTGAGTTATACAAAGTATATCATATGTAAATTATTCATTATTTATAACGGTTAATGATAATTCTTTCATTATTTCTCTCCTTCTTCTTCTTTCTCCAATTCTCTCTGCAAATGTGTGTATTATTGTTTAGTTAGATCTATTCTGTGCACGTTCAACACATTTACATGGTATCAGAGCCGACGGACTGCTAAGCAAAAGCTACACCAAAATTCTTTTGCAAGTACAAAAGATTGAAAACAACAGAAAGATGGAATTCCAAAAAGAATTCATTCTTACACCTTACAACTATTTTGCATGGAAGGAGAAAATGGCCATACATATCCGATCCATAGGGTTGTATAGGTTAACCTTGAATACATATACAAATCCAACATCAGCCATAGAAAAATCCAAGTACTTAAATCACATGGATGAGGCACTCAGAACAATTTGCAGTCTTATTTCTCCTGATCTCCTTTTTCACATATCTTCCTGTGAGACTCCCAATGAAGCCTGGAAAACCTTGGAAGGGCTCTTTGGAAAACAAGATGAGATGAGGGGACACATGTTAGAGGTGGAGCTGCTCACATTGGATCCAAAAATCTTCGACAATATCCAAGATTTCTTTACAAAATTCAAGGATTTACTGTTGCAACTTAAAGTTTGCGGGGTTGATAAATTGGTGGACGAGAAACAAATGGTTCTCACCATTCTCTCCAAGCTTGGTCCTAAATTCTTTGTATTCATATCCACATTCCATATTGTCAGATTCGCCTCTGTAGCCACCTAGAAGATGCCTTCTCTTGAGGACTTTATCGAATCCGTGACACAAGAGAAAACCAAGCTCATCGACACGGGCACAATCAAAGGCCCAAGGGCGCATGCACTCACTGTGCATGATGGCAACCACAAATATCAGAAATCTAAAGATAAAGATATATGGAAATCTCATGCAGATTCGAAGAAGGAAGGGTACAAAAAACCCTTCACTGATGCCTCTGGATCCAAAGGGGAAAATGGAAGAAAATGGGAGAAATGGACGTACTGTCACAAAGGATTCCATTCGGAATCTGCATGCATGAAAAAACAAATAGATCTGATGTCTCAAATACTTCAGCGAAACAACATTGGAGATCGCATCCCTGAGGGTGCAAAGAAGAAGAAGCCAGAAGATCCTAATTTCAAGAAAGACAATTCTAGCCATGCCTTGATTGCCATCAACTCCTCTCCCAATGCTTGGATCGTAGATTTAGGAGCATCACATCACATGACTGCCTCAGAAGCAGTCTATTCTTCATTGGATGCATGCAAAGGTCCTATTATGATGGGGGAAAACTCTTCTATCGAAATCACCGACAAATGAAGAATTGAACTCACCAACAAAAGCTTTAAGAATGTGCTGCATGTTCCCAAGCTTTCTGTCAACCTTCTCTTCGTGTATCAGATGACGAATTCCAACACCGGAAAGAAAGTCATATTCACACAAAATTCCGTGGACATCTACGACATGCAAACCAACTCCAGGGTTGATATCGATGAGGTAAATCATCAGTCTAGATTGTATACTTTTTCTGAATTCATTGAACCTGATTCTGCTTTACTGCTTACTCATGCTGATGAAAGTAGTAGGATATGGCACAAAAGGTTTGGACATTTGAATTTAAGATACATGCAACAACTTAGCAAGAAAAAATTAGTTGATGGTCTACTAGACATCCATTTCTCCAAGGGAGTATGTGAGAGATGTGTTCTCGAAAAACACCCTCAAGAGAAATTCGACAAAGAAAAGTCTCAGCGAGCTTCCGCACCTTTAGATTTGATCCACAGTGACCTCATGGGTCCTTTTCTGCATCCATCGATAAGCAAAGCGAGGTTTGTTCTCATTTTTGTTGATGATTTCTCACATTTTAATTGGATCTACTTTCTCAGGCAAAAATCCATGGTATTTCAACACTTGAAAGATTTCAAAGCCATGGTTGAGACACAGTCTGAAAAGAAGATCAAATTCCTCTGAACTGATAACGAGGGAGAATATGTAAATCATGAGATCCATAATCTTTGCCATGAGGCAGGGATTCAGTTGCAGCGCACAGTTCGCTATACTCCGCAACAAAATAGAGTTGCTGAGCAGAAAAATCGATCTCTAAAGGAGATGGCATCTTGCATGTTGCATGCAAAGTCACTACCACAGAGACTATGGGCCGAAGCACTTAACTGTGCAACATACATCCAAAATATATCTCCTCATAGTTCTGTCAAGGATAAGACCCCCTACAAGGCTTGGAGCGGTCTCAAATCGGAAGTGACCCACTTTCACATTTTTGGTTCACGTGCATGGGCCTGGAATCCCTCTGAAAAGAGGAAGGCACTTGATCCACAGAGCACTGAGTGCATTTTTGTTGGATACCCCGATGGCGTGAAGGGATATCAGCTTATTGATCTTTCCTCGGACCGGCTCATCATTGAGCGTAGTGTCCAATTTGAGGAAAGTGTCTCGCATGTACCTCAGCAGCCGCATGCAGACATCTTCACTCTTCCACTTGTTCGAGATGGTGAGATTACATGCCGACTCTTCTTCAGATGAGAGGTCTGATTCAGAGGACTTAGATGATTCAGATTCAGATTTAGAGTCAGTACAATCAGATTCAGAGTCAGAGCATACAGATGCAGTTGCAGAGCCAGAGTAGAGGCTCAAGTGGGCACAGACTACTCTTCAGGATGCAGAGGATCTCATTGGTGATCCAGTCGATACTAGGAGGACTCGATCTGATTTCGAGGAGCCTCTTGTTGCACTCACTACCACTGAACCATTGCACTCCAGACATCTTTTCTTGGTTCAGTCTTCCGATCCACAGTCTTATGGCGAGGCTGCTCAAAATCCCTTTTGGGAATCCGCCATGCAGGAGGAGTACAACTCCCTCCTCGAGAACCAGACTCGGGATCTGGTTCCCCTTCCTTCTGGGAGGAAACTTGTCATATGTAGATGGGTCTACAGGACCAAGAGCACAATGGATGAACAGATCGACATATACAAAGCCAGGCTTGTTTTCAAAGGCTTTCAACAGGTTCATTGTATTGACTGTGATGAGATATTCGCTCCAGTAGCGAAGATGGATTCCATTTGATTGGCCCTTTCCATTGCGGCAACCAAGGGATGGGAATTCCATCAAATGGACATGAACAATGCATTTCTTCATGATGATCTCTCTGAGGAGATCTACATGGAGCAGCCTCAGGAGTTTATGCATGACTCATCTTTNCTTCTCCTTACTGTCATAGGCTTGAGGGAAAATCCATTGATAATCTCGGCTCTGCTCTGCATACTTGTCGAGAGTATGAAGAACAACTTGAAAGAACTGATCTTCCCCAGGGAGAATCGGTTAGACAAACAAACATGTCCGCCCTCTTACAGCTAGTACAAGACATGAATAACCATATGATATCATTTGAATGGAAGGGTAATGTCTCCCCTCTCACCCCTGGAGCTTCATCCTCTTCTGCACCCCGCTTTAGAAATCCAGTTGAAAACAATTTTCAGCCTAAAGCTATCATGCCTCGGAGTTGGTGTAACTTTTGCAAGGAACACCACGAGGAAACCACTTGTGAGGTAAAGAATAGTGTCAGAGATAAGATCTTTGGTAAAAGACTGGAAGTTACTATCGTTGTCCTAGATTTTGCAGAGCCAGAGGATGTCATGGTCATCAACACTAGGAACAAGGCCTATGCCCCAAAGGGAAAATTTGATTCCCCTCGCAATTTTCCTACCCAATTACTCAATTATCTTGGGAAGGGATTAGCTATTGGAGTTACTTCACACACACCTAGGATTTGTTTTTTCTAAGGTTTTTCCTTGTTTATTAGTCATAATTAGTCATTATCCAATCTCCTTTATGGGAGAATATTCCACCTGGAGAATATTCTCTTTTAGTTGACACTTCAGTTTGACTAGTTGAATTGAGTTTAGATCCTGCATTGGTTTTGTCACCATGTAACATTGAGATCATCATTATGATAATTCAACCTTGCCTTGGTATCATCACTAGAGTGGCACATTAGCCTTAATTCCCTAAGTTAACTCCTCACTACTCTCTATTCAGTCAGTTAACTAAAGACTAGTTGACTAGTTAACTCAACTAGGTGGCAGTTCACTCCCATAACTACCTGAGAGACTAGACTAGGTGGCAGTTCACTCCTGTAACTGCTGGTGTGTGTCCATATCACTCTAGACCACCACTATGGTGCATTGGTTATCCTCAAGTTGAACTCATTGAGTTATACAAAGTATATCATATGTAAATTATTCATTATTTATAACGGTTAATGATAATTCTTTCATTATTTCTCTCCTTCTTCTTCTTTCTCCAATTCTCTCTGCAAATGTGTGTATTATTGTTTAGTTAGATCTATTCTGTGCACGTTCAACACATTTACATGGTATCAGAGCCGACGGACTGCTAAGCAAAAGCTACACCAAAATTCTTTTGCAAGTACAAAAGATTGAAAACAACAGAAAGATGGAATTCCAAAAAGAATTCATTCTTACACCTTACAACTATTTTGCATGGAAGGAGAAAATGGCCATACATATCCGATCCATAGGGTTGTATAGGTTAACCTTGAATACATATACAAATCCAACATCAGCCATAGAAAAATCCAAGTACTTAAATCACATGGATGAGGCACTCAGAACAATTTGCAGTCTTATTTCTCCTGATCTCCTTTTTCACATATCTTCCTGTGAGACTCCCAATGAAGCCTGGAAAACCTTGGAAGGGCTCTTTGGAAAACAAGATGAGATGAGGGGACACATGTTAGAGGTGGAGCTGCTCACATTGGATCCAAAAATCTTCGACAATATCCAAGATTTCTTTACAAAATTCAAGGATTTACTGTTGCAACTTAAAGTTTGCGGGGTTGATAAATTGGTGGACGAGAAACAAATGGTTCTCACCATTCTCTCCAAGCTTGGTCCTAAATTCTTTGTATTCATATCCACATTCCATATTGTCAGATTCGCCTCTGTAGCCACCTAGAAGATGCCTTCTCTTGAGGACTTTATCGAATCCGTGACACAAGAGAAAACCAAGCTCATCGACACGGGCACAATCAAAGGCCCAAGGGCGCATGCACTCACTGTGCATGATGGCAACCACAAATATCAGAAATCTAAAGATAAAGATATATGGAAATCTCATGCAGATTCGAAGAAGGAAGGGTACAAAAAACCCTTCACTGATGCCTCTGGATCCAAAGGGGAAAATGGAAGAAAATGGGAGAAATGGACGTACTGTCACAAAGGATTCCATTCGGAATCTGCATGCATGAAAAAACAAATAGATCTGATGTCTCAAATACTTCAGCGAAACAACATTGGAGATCGCATCCCTGAGGGTGCAAAGAAGAAGAAGCCAGAAGATCCTAATTTCAAGAAAGACAATTCTAGCCATGCCTTGATTGCCATCAACTCCTCTCCCAATGCTTGGATCGTAGATTTAGGAGCATCACATCACATGACTGCCTCAGAAGCAGTCTATTCTTCATTGGATGCATGCAAAGGTCCTATTATGATGGGGGAAAACTCTTCTATCGAAATCACCGACAAATGAAGGATTGAACTCACCAACAAAAGCTTTAAGAATGTGTTGCATGTTCCCAAGATTTCTGTCAACCTTCTCTTCGTGTATCAGATGACGAATTCCAACACCGGAAAGAAAGTCATATTCACACAAAATTCCGTGGACATCTACGACATGCAAACCAACTCTAGGGTTGATATCGATGAGGTAAATCATCAGTCTAGATTGTATACTTTTTCTGAATTCATTGAACTTGATTCTACTTTACTGCTTACTCATGCTGATGAAAGTAGTAGGATATGGCACGAAAGGTTTGGACATTTGAATTTAAGATACATGCAACAACTTAGAAAGCAAAAATTAGTTGATGGTCTACTAGACATCCATTTCTCCAAGGGAGTATGTGAGAGATGTGTTCTCGAAAAACACCCTCAAGAGAAATTCGACAAAGGAAAGTCTCAGCGAGCTTCTGCACCTTTAGATTTGATCCACAGTGACCTCATGGGTCCTTTTCCGCATCCATCGATAAGCAAAGCGAGGTTTGTTCTCATTTTTTTTAGCAAAGCGAGGTTTGTTCTCATTTTTTTTGATGATTTCTCACATTTTAATTGGATCTACTTTCTCAGGCAAAAATCCATGGTCTTTCAACACTTGAAAGATTTTAAAGCCATGGTTGAGACACAGTCTGAAAAGAAGATCAAATTCCTCTGAACTGATAACGGGGGAGAATATGTAAATCATGAGATCCATAATCTTTTCCATGAGGCAGGGATTCAGTTGCAGCGCACAGTTCGCTATACTCCGCAGCAAAATAGAGTTGCTGAGCAGAAAAACCGATCTCTAAAGGAGATGGCATCTTGCATGTTGCATGCAAAGTCACTACCACAGAGACTATGGGCCGAAGCACTTAACTGTGCAACATACATCCAAAATAGATCTCCTCATAGTTTTGTCAAGGATAAGACCCCCTACAAGGCTTGGAGCGGTCTCAAACCGGAAGTGACCCACTTTCACATTTTTGGTTCACGTGCATGGGCCTGGAATCCCTCTGAAAAGAGGAAGGCACTTGATCCACAGAGCAATGAGTGCATTTTTGTTGGATACCCCGACGGTGTGAAGGGATATCAACTTATTGATCTTTCCTCGGACCGGCTCATCATTGAGCGTAGTGTCCAATTTGAGGAAAGTGTCTCGCATGTACCTCAGCAGCCGCATGCAGACATCTTCACTCTTCCACCTGTTCGAGATGGTGAGCTTACATGCCGACTCTTCTTCAGATGAGAGGTCTGATTCAGAGGACTTAGATGATTCAGATTCAGATTCAGAGTCAGTACAATCAGATTCAGAGTCAAAGCATACAGATGCAGTTGCAGAGCTAGAGTAGAGGCTCAAGTGGGCACAGACTACTCTTCAGGATGCAAAGGATCTCGTTGGTGATCCAGTCGATACTAGGAGGACTCGATCTGATTTCGAGGAGCCTCTTGTTGCACTCACTACCACTGAACCATTGCGCTCCAGACATCTTTTCTTGGTTCAGTCTTCCGATCCACAGTCTTATGGCGAGGCTGCTCAAAATCCCTTTTGGGAATCCGTCATGCAGGAGGAGTACAACTCCCTCCTCGAGAACCAGACTCGGGATCTGGTTCCCCTTCCTTCTGGGAGGAAACTTGTCATATGTAGATGGGTCTACAGGACCAAGAGCACAATGGATGAATAGATCGACAGATACAAAGCCAGGCTTGTTTTCAAAGGCTTTCAACAGGTTCATTGTATTGACTGTGATGAGATATTCGCTCCAGTAGCGAAGATGGATTCCATTTGATTGGCCCTTTCCATTGCGACAACCAAGGGATGGGAATTCCATCAAATGGACATGAACAATGCATTTCTTCATGATGATCTCTCTGAGGAGATCTACATGGAGCAGCCTCAGGAGTTTATGCATGACTCATCTTTGGTCTTTCGACTGAAGAAGTCACTTTATGGCCTCAAGTAGGCTCCAAGGGCATGACATTCCAAGATGGACTCCTACCTGTTGTCACAAAACTTTGTACGTTGTAAATCAGACCCAGATGTCTACATGCTCAGGACGACTGATTCACTTCTACTTTTAGTTCTGTATGTTGATGATTTGTTGATCACCGGGTGTTCGACTTCAACGATTGCTGCAGTTAAGAGGATTCTACATGACAGGTTTTTGATGATGGACATGGGTCCGCTACACTTATTCCTTGGACTCAAGATCAATCAGGATGCATCAGGCATCAAACTTTCTCAGGCCAAGTATGCATGAGATCTCCTTGAGAGATTTCACATGACTAACTGCAAGTCTGCTCCGACTCCTTTCGTATCAAGAGTCAAACTTGAGGATAGTGGGGAGACTCCACTGGTTGACAACACACTGTACAAACAACCAGTGGGGAGCTTGTTGTATCACACACTCTAGACCAGACCTCTCCTGTGAAGTTGGCGCAGTTTCCAGGTTCATGCAGGAGCCACATGAGCTACATTGGAAGGCTGTAAAGCATATCCTTCGATACATATATGGTACCATCACCTTTGGGATTCATTATGCAGTAGACTCTACATTAGATCTCATTGGGTTTACTGATTCCAACTGGGCTAGCGATAGCATTGATCAAAAGTCCACATCTAGTTACTCACTCAGTCTTGGTTCCGGGCCTATCTGTTGGTCGAGCAAGAAGCAAGCTGCCATTGCTCTATCTTCAGCCGAGGCAGAGTACAAAGGGGTATTTAACATAACCATTCAGGCTATGTGGCTACAACATTTTTTCATTGAGTTGGCCATTCAGTTTCATCGACTGATCGTCATATGGTGTGACAACCAGAGCACTCTGAAGTTCTGCAGAGATCCAGTTCAGAGGCAACGAACGAAACACATTGAGATCTACATGCACTACATCCGAGACTTAGAACACAAGTGGATCATCGACTTATAGTTCTTTCCTTCAACAGAACAAACGACAGACATCTTCACCAAGACCTTCACTGAGCATAAATTCCATTCTCTGCGAAGTCATCTTAGAGTGAAGGACACAGTCGTCTAGCAACTGTAGTTCTTATTTTTACATACATTGTNCAACCAAGGGATGGGAATTCCATCAAATGGACATGAACAATGCATTTCTTCATGATGATCTCTCTGAGGAGATCTACATGGAGCAGCCTCAGGAGTTTATGCATGACTCATCTTTGGTCTTTCGACTGAAGAAGTCACTTTATGGCCTCAAGTAGGCTCCAAGGGCATGACATTCCAAGATGGACTCCTACCTGTTGTCACAAAACTTTGTACGTTGTAAATCAGACCCAGATGTCTACATGCTCAGGACGACTGATTCACTTCTACTTTTAGTTCTGTATGTTGATGATTTGTTGATCACCGGGTGTTCGACTTCAACGATTGCTGCAGTTAAGAGGATTCTACATGACAGGTTTTTGATGATGGACATGGGTCCGCTACACTTATTCCTTGGACTCAAGATCAATCAGGATGCATCAGGCATCAAACTTTCTCAGGCCAAGTATGCATGAGATCTCCTTGAGAGATTTCACATGACTAACTGCAAGTCTGCTCCGACTCCTTTCGTATCAAGAGTCAAACTTGAGGATAGTGGGGAGACTCCACTGGTTGACAACACACTGTACAAACAACCAGTGGGGAGCTTGTTGTATCACACACTCTAGACCAGACCTCTCCTGTGAAGTTGGCGCAGTTTCCAGGTTCATGCAGGAGCCACATGAGCTACATTGGAAGGCTGTAAAGCATATCCTTCGATACATATATGGTACCATCACCTTTGGGATTCATTATGCAGTAGACTCTACATTAGATCTCATTGGGTTTACTGATTCCAACTGGGCTAGCGATAGCATTGATCGCAAGTCCACATCTAGTTACTCACTCAGTCTTGGTTCCGGTCCTATCTGTTGGTCGAGCAAGAAGCAAGTTGCCATTGCTCTATCTTCAGCCGAGGCAGAGTACAGAGGGGTATTTAACATAACCATTCAGGCTATGTGGCTATAACATTTTTTCATTGAGTTGGCCATTCAGTTTCATCGACTGATCGTCATATGGTGTGACAACCAGAGCACTCTGAAGTTTTGCAGAGATACAGTTCAGAGGCAACGAACGAAGCACATTGAGATCTACATGCACTACATCCGAGACTTAGTACACAAGTGGATCATCGACTTACAGTTCTGTCCTTCAACAGAACAAACGATAGACATCTTCACCAAGACCTTCACTGAGCAGAAATTCCATTCTCTGCGAAGTCATCTTAGAGTGAAGGACACAGTCGTCTAGCAACTGTAGTTCTTATTTTTACATACATTGTACCTTGAGGGGGGGGGTTTCCCATGAGGTTTTCCCTCTTTCCTCACTTTATTTTTAGTGTATCTTTTGTACTTGGGTACCTAACATGGCCTCGTTGCCGGGACCCAATCTTTATTTTCACCATAGTGATGTTTAGGGGGGGTGTTGGAGTTACTTCACACACACCTAAGATTTCTTTTTACTAAGGTTTTTCTTTGTTTATTAGTCATAATTAGTCATTATCTAGTCTCCTATAATTTAGGCGAGAATATTCCACCTGGAGAATATTCTCTTTCAGTTGACACTTCAGTTTGACTAGTTGAATTGAGTTTAGATACTGCATTTTTTTGTCACCATGCAACATTGGGATCATCACCATGCTAATTCGACCTTTCCTTGGTATCATCACCAGAGTGGTGCATTAGCCTTGATTCCCTAAGTTAACTCCTCACTACTTTCTGTTCAGTCAGTTAACTGAAGACTAGTTGACTAGTTAACTCAACTAGGTGGCAGTTCACTCCCGTAATTGCCTGAGAGACTAGACTAGGTGGCAGTTCACTCCCGTAACTGTTGGTGTGTGTCCATATCACTCTATACTACCACTATGGCGCATTGGTTATCCTCAAGTTGAACTCATTGAGTTATATAAAGTATATCATGTGTAAATTATTCATTATTCATAACGGTTAATGATAATTCTTTCATTCTTTCTCTCCTCCTTCTTTCTCCAATTCTCTCTGCAAATGTGTGTATTATTGTTTAGCTAGATCTATTCTGTGCAGGTTCAACACATTTACACTATAAATCCTTAACAAGTGGACACCTCTCACTCGACGGGACACATTTATTCGTTCCTCGGAATGATAAGAACATTATAGTCCTTAGAGAGGGAAGAATTTCACCCTACATAGAGAGTGTTCCGCAATCTAGTGTAAACTATATCAAAGAGGACCTAGGAGTGTATTCCATATTTGTTGAAGAGGATACTATTCCTTTGGAAATAATCGATTTAGATGATGATATGTGGCATATGCACTTTGATGGTTCACACTCTAATGAAGGTAATGGGGCTAGCATTATCTTGGTTTCCCTTGCAGGAAAAATTCATAGTCTGTCTTACAGGTTAGAGTTTTCTTGTACAAGCAATGCCACTAAGTTCAAAGCTTTATTATTAGGCATTGAAAATGCCCTTAATCTTGGTTGTGGTCACCTTTCAGTTTTCAAAGATTCTGAGCTCATTGTAGACTTGATACGAAAATTGTGCTCTCCTAGCAAAAAGTTGATGGAACGATATTGCCAAATTGTTTGGGAGCTTATCGCAAACCTTTTATCCTTCAACATCACTCATGTTAAGAGGGAGTTAAATTCAATGGTTGGTCGGTTAACTATCTTTGCAGCTTCTCCTAATCAACAACTTTTTCCTGAAAGGCATGATTGTTCTATTTAGTCTCTATATCGTCCATATATCCCTGACAATGTAGGATCTTGGATGCCCCTCCCTAACGACGGAAGCATTTGTGCTTTCATTCAAGATGAACCTCTCAAGTCTGAAGAGATTATATCCATAGAAAATAATAAAGTTCCTGGGGGCTTGACTCCTCTTGAGAGTTCATTTTCATTGAGTGATGTAGGCAATAAAGAAAAACAGAAAGAAAAGGAGTTACAAAAGAAGGTGGTTGAAACCATCTCCATGAACATTAGGACACCTGAATCTTCAAAGAATGTTAAAATAAATGTCCAGTGTTCTGGTAAAGAAGAGATGAGGTTCGACGAGCTACTCGGTGGATTTCAAAATGTTTTAGCTTGGTCTGATAAGGATATTCATGGTTTTGATCCCGATCTTATTCAACATACTATGAAATCAACTAGGAAAAAGCAAGGACTTGTTAGCTCTGCACTGGAAGCAACTTTTCAAAGGGAGTTGGGAAATTTCTTAAGGTCTAGGATTATTTTTTTTGTCCACCCTGAACAGGGTCCAAATTGGGTACCTTCTTCAAATACCACATATCATATTATAACCTGCATTCATCTTCGCACCGTCAATTAGGCTATTATGAGAAATCCTTCTCCCCCCCTCGATATAGGAATAATTATGCAGTAGGTTGTAGAGTTATAGTTGAAGATGTAGCAATTTATGCACCTGCTTTGCTGGTATTATTGTTTAGACTTATGATTGAGGGGGGGAATGCTAGCCTCTTTCTCATATACAATCATTAAGTCTTAGTATACAACCTTTGTATATTTTACATACTAGGATATAGTTGTTATCCTATGTATGTTTCTAGATTCCTATATTGTCTCCTCCTACCTTGTCTCTTGATGAGGTGTTGATGTGAGAA
>JZKD02S2246978.1:24412-36981 GCA_000966675.3 Picea glauca
TATATCCTAGTATGTAAAATATACAAAGGTGGTATACTAAGACTTAATGATTGTATATGAGAAAGAGGCTAACAACCCTTACTTGGCGAAATTCTGGGTTATAATAAAATCAAGGTAAAAGGGGCAAGGGTTCACAAAACCACTTTTATTACTGATTACAATACTATGTCTTACAGATGTCTGCTTTCTGGCTTACTTGATGCCAATACCGATTTTAAAAGGCCTATACACACAACTTTTGATGAATTGGCCAGACTCCATATTTATCTTGATGATTTAATCGTGTGCGTCAAGGGGCTGATAATTACATCAGATTTCCAAGTGTTGGGTCCTTTCCAAATTTCTTTTGTCTTTGAAACTAACTCTTACATCTTAAGGGATTTACAGGAACAATTGTTATCCTACAACACTAACAATCCTTGCTTGAAGTATTGCGAGGGGTCAGCGTGAAAATTTCTAATGTTGTTTTGATTTTCTGTATATTAGTATCTTAGCTCTGCTTTCATTTTTGTGTTATTTTCTTCTCTGTTTCACAGGGTATGACAACAATCATAAAGGTTGGTTGACATTGAAACCAATAAGGTGAGATTTAGTAGATACGTTGTTGACGAGGAAGTTGTACCTTTCCACACTTCTCCAGGGTCCAAAATTACCGATCAACCGATGGTGGATAAGGATTCATGCATCAAGCTTCATGTAACTCCACTTGAAGGGGGGGAGATTCTGAGCATGAGGAGTCTTCTAGGCTAGTAATTTTTAATGCAGATAACCCAAATCAATATTCAGATGACACAAAGCATTTACATATACAGGTGGAGATTATGAGAATCCTCAGAAGAGACCCAAGTGGTGGCACAACCAAGGTTGTTGGGAGCGGGGAGTGGCAACGGGAAGCACAATTTTCAAAAATATCTGGGAGTGGGAGTGTTTCTGGAGCGTTTTTTACATAATACATATTTTAATATATTTTGATGTATATATTTAAGAAAAAACATACAGAACACTAAATCAATTGCAAAAAACATGAAAACATAGATAAGATCATTTAACTATTGGACTAATCATGATCATTAAATCATCAATCATTTAGTACACATAACACCAATCATACAAAAAATTCATCAATATATTGTAAAAGACAACATCAACCACAAAATGAAATAGACTCTAGAGCATCATCTTCATTACCAAAGAGTTGTAAGATTCAAATTTCAGTCAATATTTCAAATTTCAAACGTCAAAGGTAAATTGGCATATAATGTTCATAACTTCATTGTTTATAGAATAAGCCATAATAACTATTCAAGACAAAATACTAAGTTTTAGAGACTACTTTTAAACATGAAACATAAAAAGAGATATAGTATATAGTAGCTAGTACTAAGTACTATGCTCTAAGTTTTCTTCTTGAGATTGGTAATAAATTCTAGTTTCTTTTCTTGTGGTCTTTGAATAATATGAGTAGGACTAGGAGTAGGTGGAAGTGTTCGTGAAAGACAACACACGAATGAATTCCCCTTAGGTGACAATGTATGTTGTGAAGATAAAGGAAAAATTGATGCATCTGGAACACTGTTGTTGGATGGGGGTGGCATGTCTCCTCAAGGAATATGATCACCATCATGATCACCCAAAAGTTTCGCTTCCACGCACTCTAAAACCATGGCTCCATACTTCAAATTAGTCTTCTCTGGATTGTTGGCCTAAGTTGCATCTCTTTTAGAAAAAACATTCTTCGTTGGATCACAATAATGGGACATCAACCTCAACTTGTAAGGCTCATAAACCAAGCATCCTTTCTTCTCGGTCTACATTCAAGTTGTTTCTCTTTACACTATGGATGAAGCTATGGGTTCTCCAACACCTCTCTGCATAAGAGGTTTTAACCAGTAGAGAAAGAACCTTCATCGAAAATTTGTGCAAATGTGTGGTAGATGAGCCAACCATACACATTCCACCATTCGATAGAATCTCGATCTTTGGTTGCATGTGTATGTTACCAAAGACTCCATGTTCATTGATGTATTTTCTCAATTATCTTCGTACTTAAGCACACTCTTCTTCATCATGTACTAACTTTTCCAATGCAAGCATATATCCATTTTTCACCTCTCGATGTGTGCGTGGTCTTCTCCTAACCCTACCCTTGGGTGTTGGTTATTCCAACTAAGATGATAATATTTTGGAGTAAGGACATATTCTAGGTCATGGAGTGGAACATTCAAACTATCCCACCTTTTGAACACATGTTTATGGATATGATCATACAAGATTACATCCTTCGACTGAAAAATGTCCTTGATTTTTCCTAGCATGATTTCCATTTTCTCATACACCTCTCCAATCATAGGTTGATCTATATCTGCAAAACGAATCATACTGTAAATGGGTTTGGTGAACTGTAGAATAAAATTTACTTGTTGATAAAACTAACCATCAAGAACTGTGTCATCCACCTCCTGAAAGTCATTTCTTTCAAATGTGGATGTAGCCCTATCGTTTAGATCCTACCATGAATCACTCAAGGCCATAGTATTTAATTCCTTTCATACCTTCAACATGTGCCTGAAGGTGAGATAATAATTAACAAACTTGGTCTCTACAATATTTAGTAACTCCAACTTGGAGTGATTGTGAAAAATGAAGTGGGCCATGCTATGATTGGTAATAAATCTTATCATATTTTCCCCTCTCTTGAATAAATCACCAATCCATCTATATGTTGATTAATTGCATTGGTTTTCATTGATGTCAACCCTTGAAGAAATTCTGGTAGCGAATTCATGTAGCACAAAGGTTTGGGTAATGGACCAAAGTTTGTTTGATGGATAATGATATGAGTTTTGATATATTTGCAGGTAATACTATTCTATATGGATAGTACATGTCATTCCATTTCCGGTGGTATGTATAACGTCTCATAACTCCTCACGGTTAGAGAGCTATGGTCATGTGAAGTTGGAGAAACCTCATGAGTCATTTAGAAGCCCCAAAAGGTCAAAGTAGTTAAAGTGGTTGCAAAAGAGAATTTGTTTAAATAATAAAGTGAAGTGATGAGTGTACTATAAGTCAAAGTGGATACAAAAGATATTATTTAAATAATAAAGTGAATGGAGAAATTACTAAGTGGATACAAAATCAATTATTTAAATAATAAAGTTAATTGAGAAATTACTAAGTGAACAAGTGGTTAGAAATGGGTTAGCCCTAAAATAAGAAAAAGTGGGTTAATATTGTTAGAAGGTAATTTAAATAATAAAGTGAAGTGATGAGTGTACTATAAGTTAAAGTGGATACAAAAGAAATTATTTAAATAATAAAGTTAATGGAGAATTTACTAAGTGAAGAAGTGGTTAGAAGTGGGTTAGCCCTAAAATAATGAAAGTGGGTTAAGATGATTAGAAGGTAACCCCTTGAGGAAGCTACATGAAAGTATAAATAATACACAAGGGTCTCTCATTTTTAACCACACTTGAGCATATTGAATATATAAAAGTGTCTGAGGTAACCAAAAGATATCTAAGACGGATTTTAGAGGGAAGGTGAAGTAAAGAAGGTCGAAATTCAAGGGAGGATAAATTATTTTGATGATGTTTTCTAATGTATGTTATTTACAGGTCATCTCACCATTTTCTCAATAACATATTTTTTAGAATGATTCATACTACGAAATCAGAAGGCCATTGAGGAAATATATCCAAGTATCTGTGATAAAAATTTTAGCTTATGGGTCATTGTATTTTTGGAGTTAAACGCCGTGGAAAATAGGGTTTGTGGCTAGTCCTGAAACTAGTCTAAAACATGTGTTTTGGGTAAAAACATCAAAAAAATTTCATGACAGATCCAAATCTAGTAAGACCAAATGTATGGGTTAGAGTACAATATTTAGTATTCTGTGTACAATTTTCAGATCCATACAAGAAATATTCCATGCAGGTCACGCTCTACGGGTTCTCTCTCTAGAATAAGTCAGAATTCAATAAGGTATGCCATTTTTGCTATAACTCCTTTTCTGAGAGGTTACAAGCAGTGAAACCTGGAGGTATTGCATAAAAGACACTAAAAAACATTGTGTACTATTTTTAGATCTTTATTCATTACATATACATAGTTATGATTATTTCAAGTTAGGGTTGTTGACTAATCCAAAATTAGTCGTGTGAGACTAAAATAAAGTTTGATGAAAATGTTAGTCTCTTGTTGTTAAAATTAAGGAATGTTTGCATGTATGTGATCATATACACTAGGTCTATTACAAAGTTACAAATTAGATTTGGATGATGAAATTGGTGAGGGATTTTGGTTGAGGTACATGTTGGGTACACGGTTGAGACAAGTAGTTGATGAGTTGGCACATACATGAGGTGTATAGTTGATGATGTTGGTAGATTTTGATGAGTCATAGTTGATGCATGATTGGTACATGGTTGGAGACACTTGTCAGTAGTATTTTTGACACATGGTTTATGGATGATGTAGCATACTTGTCTTGGTATATTATTAGAAGCACATATTGATATTGGTGATGATTATGAGTTGTTGTGTTATGCTTTGTTGATGCACATCTTGGTGATATTGTGCATATGGTTGAGAGTTGTCTTAGTGATTGATCTTGGTGAGTAGATCTATTTTGGTTGATAATATTGTTGAGACAGGTTGTTGGATAGGTTGTTTTGACAGGTTATTGTTACATGTTATTTGTACATGTTTGGTGCATGGTTGATGCACTTGTTTATGGTACAAGTTGAGGTATAGGTTGATGTATGGTACATGTTGACATAATTTATTGGTACATGTTATTACATGTTTGGTACAAATTGATTGGTACAGGTTTACAACAATATATCTCACAGTGATAGTGTGACAGTGGTTCCATCATTCTACTTCTACGCCAGGGCGGTTGGACGGGGCAATGAAATGTGGTTGTAGCCACCTTCCAGTTGTAGCCAAAGAACATAGGGGGTTGTAGCCTCCTTCTGGTTGTAGCTAGAGAATTGGAGAGTTGGAGTTGCCCTCAGGTTGTAGCCTGAGCAACTAGGGGGTTGGAGCCTCCTTCTAGTTGTTGCTGGAAAACAAAAAAAATTAGTGCTTCCAATGAATGTAATTCTTAAAGACATAGAAGAAAAATCATTTCATGGTTTTCTGTCGCTTTGGGTTTCCACGTAAAACACCGATGTACTGTGTATGTGTATGATTTATCATTTGTTCATTGTTTATTTACTCTGCAACTATTGGATAATAATGCTACATTAATATAACACTTGCATTTTGTGGTTAAAAATAATTCAATTTATCTATTACTGATTCACCCCCCTCTCAGTAATCCAACGCTATAATCATGGTCCTTCATTTTAATGATATCTTGCATCAAAAGGTTCATTATGTGAACAAAACACCCTGACTAAAATATATCAGGGTAAATATCCTCAATGGTTTCTCCTGCTTCCGTACTTACAATTAGCTAGGGCATTCCATCAGAGTGTTTTAATCCTTTAGAGACCCTTGCCATACCTTTTCCTCTCTTATGGAACCTTGTCTTGGTTCCCACACACTCCCAAAAAGCCAAAAAATAACCCAAGAGGGCCTCACCCATGCAGAATGGAGGGGAGCGCTCGGAGAGCATTTTTAATTTTCTTAAGAGCGACCTAGAGTGCTTTGGGATCGATCCGGGAGTGTTCATGGAGTGTTTCTCCCTGAGCGCTCTTGGTTTGAGCAGGGAGCGATTTTTCTATGGAGAGTATTCTCACCGACGAGAGCGTTATGGACGCGTGCTTCCTGAATTCTCCATTTGGGAACATGATCCGAGAGTGGGGGCCTGGGGGGTGCTCCCCCACAACATAGGGAACAATTCCATTTGATCAAAATCTGGACCAGGGGGCAAAAATTTGCTCAATTTTCAAAGTGCTCGGAATGCGATGAAAATGGTGCCATTGCGTCTGTCTCGTCTTCCTGATTCCGGCGGTATATTTAATTTCTCAAACGGAATCTGTATGGAGAAGATATCACGATCTGTTCGCCGAGCCAAACAGGCAAAAATTTGGGATGCTGACTGTACCTGTCCGTATAGTCCATACGGCCACCTGGAGGGACGTACCATCATGATGATGTGGTGATCGTACAGTCGACGTGGCAATCTTCGATTGGTTGACTTTGGGTGAGTATTATGTTGACATGTGGCACTTAATGGTCGAATGGAAAGGTGCCACGTGGCCCAATGAAGGGCTGCCACGTGGCACCCCTGTATTGGATAATGGCTTTTGGTTCGTCTATTAAAACTTTATGGAGGCCGCGGGGTTCGACCCTCGGACCTCCCCAATTCCCAACGCCTTCACAAACTTCCGCTAACCACTATGCCGACTTTGTTTCTTGTTTGATATGTCAACAAGCATATATTTAAAGTCGTGTGTTGTTTTATTCGGAAAAGGGCGCGGGCCAGGGCTTATCCCCGACCCATGGTTTCATGGCACAATACATGTAACCGTGTGTTAACGTTTTAATAACTGCACGCATTTCATATATTAAATATGTAATGTTATAACCATTGTTTATATCATTCCATTATATATGTGCGCGGAACTTTGTGTTAACACATAAGTTTTTACACCGTGGTTTGGTTATCACATATAACCATTGTTTATACTATATATAGCGGGGGTTTCGAACCATTGTCCGTTGTATAAACCGTATGACCATTGTGTATGCGCGGTTAGTTTTTAAAACCGTTCAACCACCTATTTGCTATGCGCGAGGTCACATGGTGACCATATGCCCGAGAGCTAGGCGGTTGGGGGTTGGAGGCGCCCTAACCGTCCTACAGTTTGCACGGTTATTCGAAACTGCTCAGTTCTGGGTTTAAACACGCGTTTTGGAGTGTGTTCCAGGTTCATGCACACAAAAGTGCGTTTTGTAGAGCCAGTTCCAGCAAAGCTTGAAGGAGGAAAATGGAGGGGGCCTAACTTCTTCATCGTTTGGCCGTTTGATGTGCCGTAAAAGCCCAGCCAGGGGTTTTTGGACGTGATGGATCCATTGGTTCCGTTTTCACAGCCATTTGAAGACTTCTTCAACAAGTTTTTCACCATTGAATTTTCAGGAAGCTCTAGGGAACTTCAATCCCTCTTTGATGGAGGACATGGTTTGGTGATCCTATGTTTGTTTTCTGTGATTGAATAATCATTTTTGGCTAATTGATATGCTTTGAACACATTGGGACAGGTTTCAGAGGCTTTTGAGGACTTTACATGTGTTTTTTCCAAAGAGAAGCTCAGGGAAGCTTATGGCCACATGTAGAGGAGGTCATGCCCGGATGAGCCATGATCCGTTTTCAGAGTTGTATTAGTCATTTTTGGGGTTTTTATGTGTTCTGATCTCAATGGTACAGTTTTTTTTTCCATTGGAGTTGAGAAGTAGCTTGTAAAAGAACTTTTTACTAATTAATCCCAGAGAGCCAAGTCCATTATGGAGGCTCAAGGAGATGTAGCCCGGAGGGGGGTGAACTCCTTTATCATCTTGTTCTTGTTATGAGTTTGATGGTTTATTTGCTGCAAGTTGTGTTGCTATGTATTTATTTGAAATACATATTTAACCATTTACAAGAACATTTCCTTATACATAAACATTTAAAGGAAGAAGCATGAACTTAACACATAAAGTTTATTTTGTATATTTATACACATGAAGCAAGGTCCTGTAAAATTTATTTTAATGAAGTAGGGGTGCTTGCATAGCATAACAAGTCAGCCTTCTATTTTCAGATCACCATTGGAGATGTTCAGAGAAGTGAAATGATTGAGGGTCAATCATTCAGAGGAAAGAGCAAACAAAAACCAAATATGGTCAACTTTGCTATGATGGAAAATGTTTAGGAAATCTATGAACCACAGTGGTTTGAGGAAGAAAAGGGGAGACCTAAATGGAAAAAGGCCATGGTAACCGAACATGAGAGTTTGATGAAAAATCAAACTTGGGACCTCACAAATCTTCCACCAGGGAAAAAACTCATTGCTTGCAAATGGGTGTACAAGGTCAAGTGCAAAGAAGATGGTATACTTACAAGTACAAAGCATGATTGGTTGTGTTATCCTTATTTTGTGGATGAATAAGGAGATGATGTATCGAGGCCCTCATGTTGTAGATATGCAGTGCTAAGAGACTACATGACCAACAATACCCTTTGCACATATGGAAAACCCACTCACCACCACATATGGTCATAGATTTACAGATGGCATCCACCACACCAGCTGGTTTCCAGAAGGTAGTGGGTCTTGCTCCACGAGGTACAAGTTAGTATTATGGTGAACATTGTTTCAATATTTAATCCATTTGATTATGTTGTATCTTAGATTTCTCTAAATTCCATGATATGTTATTGGACATTATAATTTTTTCCCTGCTTCGCCTTGGTGGTTGACATTGTGCCCTAGTAAGTGGTTTTCCTTGGGGATGGGTGTTCTACTAGGAACTCCCTTAATGAGTCATCGTACCGTTCCCGACCATACTTACCACTTTCCATAATTATTCCCCTCTAGTTCCTTATCTCTTGGGATTTTAGGGTATATTGACCATAGAATGAGTTGTCCCTCATTTTATGGGAAGAAGGGGCTAAAGACCCAGAGGGGTTGGTGTTGGGTAAAAGATTAAATCCTTATATAAACCTTCTAGATGCTTCACCCATGGATCGCCCAAGAAATAAATGAAATGCTTATCTTTGAATAAAGGGGACCCACAATATAATAAAGAAATGCTTGAAACATTAGTTGAATAATAGGAGGGCTCATCACGAGCTGAACTATCATGCCCATGGATATCTAGTGGCATGACATTGTCATCATCTGGTCACCAAACCAAGGCAATGACTCTCAATTGCATGGTTGGGAGAAATGGGGTCTCATCACGAGCCGACCTTCTCATTTCCATTAGGTGTTTGTGGGTGACATTGCCATCACCTGGTCAACACGCTAGGGCAGTGAGTCTCTTTATGCTATTATGAAATAAAATACAAATAAATAAATATAAAAGGAAATTGATGGGCTTGGAAAAAGTGCATTTGGACGAAGGTACCACACATCCTCTACAAAGACACCCATGAATGAGACACTACGACCCCTTATATGTCATGATCCCTATGCCCATTGAGTCATCATCCCTACCACTTCAACCACTTTACATGGCTTAGAGAGGGATATCCTGGAAGCTCTCCTTGATGTAGGGAAAGATCTACCCAATAGGACACCTCATCAATCATTCCATATTTAAGCTTGACAAGTCGCATAGTGCCTTTGAGTTGTTAATTGTTTGATATAGTGATATTTGATGCACATGATTATATGGATTATTTATTGATTTTATTCGCTTATCATGATGTTATGAATTGTGATCCTTGGAGGGTGTGTTCATTTGTCTTTGCAGGACCTAGTTGGTGGACAATTTTGGGAGAAAAATCCTAGCTTGGGATTCCATGGGGATACAAGCCCACGAGTTGGATTCCAGGGGCCCTCTTGCTAAATGAGAGATATCAGACTTGGACGACCTTGATGATGACTTGGAAAACCTATCCCACCCCTTACTTTCCAAACAATTTTCCCAGGAGGGGCAAACCGTTCCAATTTTGAGTTTGACATCATGATCTTGGGGGATAAGGCATGGTGGTGAGGTTCGACTCTTTGACACATGGAAGTTTCAAGGAGAATAGGGTCTTCACCATGATATGAGTGCCTAGATGCCTTACACATGGAATTTGGAGGCCCATCCATGATTCTCCAACACCAACGACTTCCTCAAAGTGGCAAAATGTCCCTAAAGGGGTGACATTTTCCTAATTTAGGGTTTTATTTTTGTAAAAAGTGAAATTTGAAGTGAATTATTTAATATTACTTTGTTAAAGGGGAAATATTAGGGTTGTTGACCCCTAATCTTGTGTTTTACTCCTTAATTTGTGGGCAAACCATGTTAGCTACATTTTGTATAAATAGAGATCATAAGATCTCATTTTAATCATAACTGTCCATCTTGTGAGAGACTTGGTCTGGAATTTTTGGCCCTCTTGGCTCTTTTATCTCTTGTGCACTTGTGTATGGGTATACTTATGAATGGTTGATGGAAGAAGTGATGCACTAGCCTTGGAAGGATATTCTATTTGCTATTGTGGTGGATTATCTTTGCATTTTTCCTTGAATTGGTATGGTTTTTACTCTCTTGCTATCATTTGCTTCAAGTCAAGGTTTTTGTGCTAGGAACTAGGTGGGAAGTATAAGGGCATAAATCCCCACCTTAGTCTTCATCACTTTATGCTTCATCTTATTGCTTAGACAAGGGTTTTCTAAGAGAAGTATAAGGGCATACACCCTCTTAGCCTAAACCCTAGCCTAGATAAACTTGCCTTGGGAAGTAAAGGGGATTACACCCCCAAGGAGGTAGCTCATATAACCTCCTTTGACTCCATTAACCCAATAGTAAAGGAAGTAGTCATACTTTTGTTTTCATTTGAGATATAAAATCATTGCCTTGGGAAACATAATTTTTGACCTTTTGAAAGTTCTCTTGCTTGAAGTTGATTTGTCTCATTAAAAGGAGTTTTCCCCCACTACAGTGTCCCCTCTCTCCCAACTCTCCAATTTCTGTTACAAACTTTAAACTACAGCCATTAGGGCTACATAACCCTAACTATTAACACTGTCATAACTCCTAAACTAACCCTAGACTAGCTCCCTAACTTTGCTCTTTTACTCTACTAACTAGGGTGCATCTTTTGAGTTATTCTTGGCAACTTTTCATGGTTGATTTTGCTGTTGTTTGCCACTGAATTCTACATCCATAAGGTTGAAATTTTATGCAGAAAACACATGTTTACAAAAACCATCTTATCTAGCTTTTTAAGTGCCAATTTTTAGCCTATATTCATTGCCAAGTTTGATGTTGATTTACCTAACTAGTCTAGATATTTATATGTTGTTTTTAGGTGTTTTTTGGCTGATATACGCCGATATCTATTGATGAAAATTAAGGACAACGAGCATAACTTGTTTATCCAACTAACATATATCATTGCAAAGTGTGTTTTCTTGTGTCTCAGGTAGGTACAATCATCCGAAAAATTACTATACCTATGGGGCAGAAATTACTTGACTTGAAAGACATCTCTCCCTACCTTTCATTCCACTTAGAATTGACCTCTAGGGTCTTTACTTCCACTTCCCTCCATCTCAATCTCCATCCCCCTAGGGTCACCGAGATTGCCTCCCTAGAGTGACCTAGTCACTCTTGAAGTGCGATACCTACATCGAGGTGACATTAGGTGTAGGATTCCCAAGTTGTAGCACTTGCCTTATTTGCACTATAACATTTTGGGGCCGCCACCGAGGAATATTTTGAATTTTATTCGTACCCTAATGACACTTTGGTAAGCTATCCTAAAGCCTTTTCCCTTAGCTTGCTCGACGAATCCACCCAAGGGACGTTCCCTTTCCACTTTTCTTGACGAGTTCATCTTGAAACTCATCTGGTGACTCCACCTTCCCAAAACCCTTCCTTTCCCTCTTTCCCCCTTTCCACCCTTTGATGAGCCCTGATCTCATCTGGTGACTCCATTGAGGTGTCCTTTTAGTCAATGGAAATATGGCACCATGGGATGGACCCCCATCCAGAAATTGCTATGCATCAAAGAAGGAACTTTTACATATGGAAAAGGAAAAGGCTTCCAATAAAGCTACTAAGGAAATGATGAATCACATAAGAAAATTATTTCCTACCCTTGCCGATGAAAAAGTATTCAAAGAACAAACATATTCAGAAAGTCATCAATAAAACACCACAATGAGTTGTGACCCTTTTGAATACCTTGATGATGCTTTATTCCATGACCTTGAAAATAAAGAAGTGTCGGAGGAAACCTTAGATATGATAGATCCCCTTGAAGAAAATCAAGAAAAGAAATATAAACTCAGAATCAAGCCTCTTGTAATGAAGAGGCGATGGAGGGGCTTGTCTATAAAAATAAAGAAGAATTATGATAAAACACAACATATTGAAGCACCACTATCTTTGATCCTGCTTTATGAAGGCAAGGTGGTCCAACCTTGTTTGCCTCCTAATGTTAAAGAAAAGATCAGTTTCGATGATGAAGGTCCAGTCGAAGACGTCCATGCCTCTGCTCCTCCTGTGCACAAAGAAGAAAATATGGTCATTTTCAATTATCCTGATGGTCTTATGAAAGTACCGTTCGATATGGTTGATGAGCCTATAGACACTTTCATACAGACTGGTAGATGCATATGGGATCTTAGTTATCTCAAATTTGATAGAGACCCCATTTATGACATTGAGGGTAGCTCTCAGGACAAGGGGTTGTGATCATCAGAGGAGTGGTCCTCATACATATATGGTTTAGATGTTTGGCAACCCAGTGATGACATGGTCACATATTTGTTCTTCCCTTTCGAGGATGACTTCTTGTAGCATGATCTTCATTCATCTTTTAATACATACCCTTTTGAGGATGAATATTTGATTTATGATGATTCTTATCCATTGTGATCATATTTCGAGGAACACGAGGACGTTGCCACCTCAGA